>ONZH01008758.1:0-46447 GCA_900303285.1 Rhinella marina
TTGCCAATTATAAGCCTATATATTGGTATTTTCAAGTACACAGCCGTGTACTAAGTGATCAGACGGTGTGTATGAACACCAGGTATGAGAAATTACTTTGCAATGAGAACGCACAGTACAGTGCCAATTATCAATGCCTATATATTGTATTTTTCAAGTACACAGCCGTGTACTAAGTGATCAGACGGTGGTGTATGAACACCAGGTATGAGAAATTACTTTGCAGAGAAACGCACAGTACAGTTGGCCAATTGATAATGCCTATATATTGTATTTTTCAAGGTATCACAGCCGTGTACTAAGTGATCAGACGGTGTGTATGAACACCAGGTATGAGAAATTACTTTGCAAGAGAACGCACAGTACAGTGCCAATTGAAAGGCCTATATATTGTATTTTTCAAGGTATACAGCCGTGTACTAAGTGATCAGACGGTGTGTATGAACACCAGGTATGAGAAATTACTTTGCAAGAGAACGCACAGTACAGTTTGCCAATTATAATGCCTATATATTGTATTTTTCAAGGTACACAGCCGTGTACTAAGTGATCAGACGGTGTGTATGAACACAGGTATGAGAAATTACTTTGCCAAGAGAACGCACAGTACAGTTGCCAATTATAAGGCCTATATATTGTATTTTTTCAAGGTACACAGCCGTGTACTAAGTGATCAGACGGTGTGTATGAACACCATGTATGAGAAATTACTTTGCAAGAGAACGCACAGTACAGTTGCCAATTATAATGCCTATATATTGTATTTTTCAAGTTACACAGCCGTGTACTAAGTGATCAGACGGTGTGTATGAACACCAGGTATGAGAAATTACTTTGCAAGAGAACGCACAGTACAGTTGCCAATGAAAGGCCTATATATTGTATTTTTCAAGGTACACAGCCGTGTACTAAGTGATCAGACGGTGTGTATGAACACCAGGTATGAGAAATTACTTTGCAAGAGAACGCACAGTACAGTTGCCATTGAAAGGCCTATATATTGTATTTTTCAAGGTACACAGCCGTGTACTAAGTGATCAGACGGTGTGTATGAACACCAGGTATGAGAAATTACTTTGCAAGAGAACGCACAGTACAGTTGCCAATTGAAAGGCCTATATATTGTATTTTTCAAGGTACACAGCCGTGTACTAAGTGATCAGACGGTGTGTATGAACACCAGGTATGAGAAATTACTTTTGCAAGAGAACGCACAGTACAGTTGCCAATTATAATGCCTATATATTGTATTTTTCAAGGTACACAGCCGTGTACTAAGTGATCAGACGGTGTGTATGAACACCAGGTATGAGAAATTACTTTGCAAGAGAACGCACAGTACAGTTGCCAATTATAATGCCTATATATAGTATTTTTCAAGGTACACAGCCGTGTACTAAGTGATCAGACGGGTGTATGAACACCAGGGTATGAGAAATTACTTTGCAAGAGAACGCACAGTACAGTTGCCAATTGAAAGGCCTATATATTGTATTTTTCAAGGTACACAGCCGTTGTACTAAGTGATCAGACGGTGTGTATGAACACCAGGTATGAGAAATTACTTTGCAAGAGAACGCACAGTACAGTTGCCAATTGAAAGGCCTATATATTGTATTTTTCAAGGTACACAGCCGTGTACTAAGTGATCAGACGGTGTGTATGAACACCAGGTATGAGAAATTACTTTGCAAGAGAACGCACAGTACAGTTGCCAATTATAAGGCCTATATTATTTTATAGTTCAAGGTACACAGCAGTAGTGCCAAATATAGTTTGGTATGTAGCAGAGCACCTTAATACACCACTAATGCCTCTCTCTGTCCCTACTCCAGCAGCTATCCCTGAATACAGCAGACGTTCTCTGCAGAGTGTATATTGTAGTAAAGCTATCACTGCACTATAGTAGCCCTGATAAGGGCTTTTAATCACGCTCCTGCCTGTCCAACAGCTAAAACCTATCTCTCCCTTCTCCAGCCTCTGTCCCTGACTAAGTTCACGCAGCATATGCGTACGAGCAGGAAGAACTGAGTTTTTAATATTCGAGGTCACATGGTTTTTCCAGCCAATGCATGTAGACGCCGTTTTCGCGCTGCCAGCGTGCTCAGCGTGCCTGTCATACCCCCCCTGCATGGTGATTGGTGGAAAAAGAGCGCGAGGGAAGGTGGGAGGGGAAACTAATTCTAAGTGCGCCATCGCCGTTATACTCGAAAGAAATCGAGCACGCCGAATATCGTAGTATTCGATCGAATACCAGCTCGATCGAACACTACTCGCTCATCTCTAATTGTAGTAGGTTCTAAAATGTGGTCATTTATGGGTGGTCATCTATGTCTACTATGTAAGCTTCACAAAATGACTCCACAATTTACTTAAAAAGTAGGTTTAGAAATGTTCTTTAAACATTTCAAAATTGCTTCTAAAATTGAAAGTCACCTAACATCCTAAAAAAATCTATTTACAAAATGATGCCAACATAAAGTAGACATATGGGGAATCTTAACTAATTACTATTTTATAAGATATCACTGTCCTTCTTAAAAGCAGAGAAATTCAAATTTAGGAAATACCTAATTTAACAAACTTTTCCGTATATTTGGGTTTTTTTTTTTTTAATAAATAAAAGTAAAGCATATTGACTCAAATTTACTACTAACATATGTTACAAGAAAACAATCTCAGAACCATTTCTATAAAAAAAGCATTCCAGAGTTATCTCCACATAAATTGAAACATGTCAGATTTGCAAAATGTGGCTTGGTCCTTATGGTGAAAACTGGCTTGGTCTTGATGTGTTAAAAAAAATACAGCTTGTCCCGCAAAAAAATAAGCTCTTTTATGACTATGTGAATGGAAAATTAAAAATGTAAATGCTCTTGGAATATGGGGAGGAAAAATGAAAATGCAAAAATGAAAATTGGCTTGGTCTTAAAAGGGTTTAAGGGAGAGGAGAGAGAGCAAAAATTTGTAAAAGCAAATATACAACAAGATTAAAAATATTTAAAAATCTGAGTCCTAGGAGACACCTCAGTGTTTTCAGGCCATTTGAAGCATATTTGAATTGTGTAGAATTGATTTGGTCACAAATTAGATTTTTAAAAAAAAATTCTACAGATTGGAGACAAACTTTTTTTTTTTTTAGGGTGGAGCACCTCTGTTGGCAGCCAGTGACTTCCCAGGATAGTGTTGAGCAAATTGAAATGTCCGAAGCGGAATTCAGTCCGAAGTTTAGGAAAACTTATTTGACACAAATCCAAATGTCTTCACGCTTTGTATTAATGAATCAGTTTTTCCAAAAATGGCCACTGTACATGTTACAAAATCAAAGTAAGAAGCCCGGGAGCGTAATATGACTCATAATGCCATGCCGCCAGCCAATCCACCGGTAGCCATCCCCTGTGGTGTCGCAGGTCTGTAAAGCCCTAATCCCACACAGTCTCTACCATTGTCATGTGAGTTGAGCATAGGAAGAGTTGTGACAAGCGTTCATGTGCTAGGGACAGCGTTACTACAATAATCCAGCGGCCATGTTTGATCAATCTACCATGTTCGGCATCTGGTCTTAACCCTAATAATTTTAAAAGCAAAATACCACTAGGTTCATAGTAGGGAGAAATCCTGGACCTTATGGAGGGAACTCCATGGGATTATGGTCCTCCCTGTTGTGGATCTCTCAATTTTATTGCTTTGAGGAAGGTTTTCTGGCCTCTATGCTGTGTACTCTGGTACCATAACACTGGAGGACAGGGGCTGCTGCATAAATGCTCCGGCTCCCCTGATACCTGCCCAGATAACCACAGCATCTGAGGGGCTAAAAGGCCACAACCAGTGATAAGTGCTGAGTGTCTGCTCTTTAAAACAGCAGACACACAGTGACTGCATGCATCAGCGGTCGTGTATTGTAAGGGTATTTTTAAATACTGATTGGTTCTGCCCCTTTAATTCTGTTTAATACTCTGAGTAATAGTTTACAAGTTTTCCTTGTAATGAAGTGGGCTAGCGAAAGTACCAATCCCCCATTGTACTGATAAGAACACATTCCTGAGTGATCTCAGAGACAGGTGTGATGCACAATGGAGAAGGAGCTGATGAGAATAAGTGTGGTCTGCATTAACAAACTAATTGGCATTCGACCAGAGACTTCATCCTAGGTAGGATGTTAGTATTGTTTGCCCTATCTCTTGTACACCCTGGGGTGTCAGTCATGTGTTATAATGTGGTAGAAAGCCATGTGTTGGCATGGCCGACTAGATCTCTTCCCCATATTTAGACCTGTGATTATTATTTACTTTTTACTATTCTGTATGTGATTTTTCTGTTTTATCTTACATTTAATCAATTAGTAAATATATTTTTTCACTAAGCTTGCATAAGCTTATTCATTCTCAAATCTGTTGAATTCATATTATGTTACACTTGGTGGCAGCAGTGGGATTACATAGAGATAGGGTAGTTTGGACCCAACACTCCGAATGGGAACCTGGGCTTTCGGGGGAATTAATAATCTGGGGGCAGATTATTAGGGTTTCACATGTTTTGCAAATCTGCTACGAGCTGTGAGTGGAGCTGTAGTAGGCTCAGTAGAATCTACCAACGTTCTTTGGAAAGTTGTAAAACCAGGATTTTTGAATGAGCATCTGCAAGATTTTGTGTAGTTAGAGCTTTCAAACTGTGGACATCAGAGCTACTGTGATGTTGAGGGGGTTCTGAGGAGTATGAAAACAGAGTGGTGTCAAAACTTTAATTTATGGCACCAGCAAGAGAGAAAGTGCCCAAGTGTCAACAATGATCAGAATGGCACTTGTGTTACATCTTCAGAAATGAACTGTTTAAGTTTTGTTTTGTTACCCTAATGCTATGTGTGTGTCCAAGTAGAAAAGACCTGAGGCTATACCATAAGAGATTAGATTTGTTTGTTTGTAACAAATATAAGTAGTAGAGGATGGTAAGTGTGATACATCAGGGACTGTGTCAGTTAATAATGAATACGAATTGTACCTAGTGTGTGCAAAAGATCTATGGTAGAGATGAGCGAGCACTAAAATGCTTGGGTGCTCGTTATTCGAGTCAAATTTTTCCCGATGCTCGGGTGCTTGTTTCGAATAACGAACCCCATTGAAGTCAATGGGAGACTCGAGCATTTTTTGCAGGGGACCAAAGCTCTGCACAGGGAAGGTTGTGTGAAAACCTGGAAACCTCAGAAAATGATGGAAACACCATGGCAATGGATAGGAAACAGCAGGGGCAGCATGCATGGATGCCTCTGAGGCTGCCTAATCGTACCTTTAGCCAAATTCTGGGCAACAGCCTAGTGGTGACCCTCAAGACAATTGTGCTGACCCAGACCAAGATGGGCAAGGCACATGCCCATCACATGTTAGTAAATCAACCAACTAGGTGCAACGAAGGTCCATCACCACCTGGGGGTGACACCACTGCCCATGCTGGCACTGCTGTGCTATCCCCCGCCCCACGACACAGGCATAAGCGTCTCCCTCCCCGCACCCACCCAGTAGTCCACAGCGTACACAAAGTTCTCCCAGCACAGTGCCCAGCTCTCCCCATCCCAGACGGGCAAACACGCAGTCTGTGACTGAGATTGCAGGTGAACCCGCTAAAATTGTAGTCTAGCACACCTTGGTGGTGAACCCCTAAATTACAAAGTTTGACTGAGATTGCAGTTTACAGCATGGGGGTGAACCCCAGAGTGGCTTGGTTAGACTAAGATAGCAGCTGAACCACCCAAAAATTTAGCCTGACACAGCATGGCGGTGACTACAGTCCAGTGAACAATTATGTTTTTTCTCTCACTTATATTTACTACAGTCCAGTGAAAAATGGTGTGTTGTGCGGTACACTAGCCTCAGTCTAGAGAATACTTTTTTGGCCTCAGATAGTAATTCTACAGTCTACTGAAAACGGTTTTGGCCTCAGATATTAATTCTACAGTTTAGTGAATACACAAAATGTTGAACCCAAGGGCTAAGGGTCGAGGACGAGGACGTGGGCGTCCAAGTGATGTAGGGGGGCAGAGGCCGTGGTCCTGGGCAGGGTGACACAGTACCTGCTGATGAGGGAGCAGTGCAACGCCGCAGAGGTTCACTCCCTAGCTTCATCTCACAACTTACAGGGTCATGTGGTACAGCACTATTGAAACCACAGTGCGAACAGGTGATGACGTGGATAGAGGATAATGTGTCCAGTAATTTATCCACCACCCAGTCTTCCACGCAGTCCACCCACGCAAGCCAAGGGAGTAGACCTCTGGCTCCTCCAGCTCAACCTCCTTCCCCCCAGCCTGGCCCCCCCATGGAAAATATGGATTCAGATCCGGCATACTCCAAGAAACTTTTTTCAGTACCCTTCCCAGAGTCACAAACCACTGCTCAGCAGCAACCGGAGCAGTTGCTCTGTCCCGATGCCCAAAATTTCAAACTTTCGCAGTCTGTGGGTGATGAGAGTGTGGACTTAGTGCAAGTAGTGTGCTAAGAGGTGTCGGATGATGATGAGACACGGTTGTCAGACAGTGACGTTGTTGTCAGAGCAGTAAGTCTGAGGGGGGAGCAGAGTGAGGAATCGGAGGAAGAGCTGGTGGATGATGAGGTGACTGACCCGAGCTGGGTTGGTAAGCCTAGTCAAGACAGTGCTTGTGAGGGGGAGGCAAGTGCAGCAACAGAACAGGTTGGAGGAGGCAGTGGGGTGGCCAGAGGGAGAAGCAGGGATAGAGCAAGTAGATCAGCAACTGTTTCACGGAGTGAAGCTCCCGTGCCGAGGCCTAGATGTTCGCAAGTCTGGAGGTTCTATAAAGAAAGTGAGGATGACCGACGGACTGTGGTGTGCAACCTCTGCCACACCATGATCAGCAAGGGAGCCACCACTACCAGCCTAACCACTAGCAGCATGCGCAGGCATATGAGTGCTAAACACACGACTCATTGGAATCAAGGCCGTTCACCTCCTGCAGGTCACACCACTGCTCCTTCCCCTGTGAAACATGCTGGCTCTGCGAGTCAACCCCCCGCCCAGGACCCAGGCACGAGCGCCTCCCGCCCTACAACCACCCCTTCACCTCCACGATCCTCCACACCCTCCACCAATGTGTCTTAGCACAGCATTCAGCTGTCTTTGCATCAGACATTGGAGCGCATCCGCAAAAACAATTCCACCCACCCACATGCACAAGCCCTAAACGTCCACATCTCCAAACTACTGAGCCAGGAGATGCTGCCCTATAGACTGGTAGAGACTGAGGCTTTGCGCAACCTGATGGCAGTGGCTGTCCCTCGGTACTTGGTCCCCAGCCGCCACTATTTATCACGATGTTCCGTCCCAGCCCTACACCAGCATGTGTCAGAGAACATCATCCGTACCCTGACCAACGCTGTTACTGAGAAGGTCCACCAAACCACGGACACGGGCGGGCAGGGCAGGGACACTATATCTCCCTGACGGCACATTGGGTTAACTTGGTGGAGGCTGGGACCGAGTCTGACCCTGGGGCAGCTCATGTAATGCCCACACCGAGGATTGTGGGGCCTACCTCGGTCACGGTTTCTCAGACTTATTATGCCTCTTCCTCCAACCCCTCCTCCTCCTCCTCCTCCTACTCTCAAATACAATCTCTGAGCACGGCGCCTTCAGTCGGTAGCTCTAGGCGCAGCAGCACTGCCGTGGGTAAGCGCCAACAGGCGGTGCAGAAACTGCTGAGCTTAGGTGACAAGAGGCACACCGCCCAAGAGCTGTTACAGGGCATCACGGCGCAGACCGATCTTTGGCTGGAGCCGCTGAACCTCAAACCAGGCATGGTTGTTTGTGACAATGGGCATAACCTGGTGGCGGCTCTGCAACTCGCAGACTCACACATGTTCCATGCCTGGCCCACGTGTTCAATCTTGTGGTTTAGCGGTTCCTCAAGACCTATCCCAACTTGTCTGATTTGCTCACCAAGGTGCGATGCATCTGTGGGCATTTCCGCAAGTCAACTACAGATGCTACTACTCCCAGGGCAGTGCAACGGCGCTTACAACTGACAGCTCACCGACTGTTGTGCGATGTGCCCATGCGATGGAATTCCACATTACACATGTTAGTCAGGGTTTACCAGCAGTGCAGAGCGATTGTAGACTGCCAGATGACAACTTCCACGAGAACTGGTAGTCAGGTTAGTCAGCTTCCTCAAGTCTACAATGAGGAGTGGACGTGGATGTCTGATTTCTGTCAGGTGTTAAGCAACTTTGAGGAGTCAACACAGATGGTCAGCGGCGATGCCACCATTATCAGCATCACCATCCCACTGCTTTGTCTGCTGAAAAAGTCACTGCTCAGTATGAAGTCAGAGGCTTTGCGAATGTCACAGGAGATGGGGGAAGAAGATAGGTTGCTTGATAGCCAGAGCACCTCAGGTCTGTTTCTCAGCGCATATTGGAGGAGGGGGAGGAGGAGGAAAAGGAGGAGAATATTGGCAAGACTGAAGAGGATACTAATTCTCATTCCTTCTTATCTGTTGAGCATGTATGGGCTGAAGAGGAGGAGTTGGAGGAGGAGGAAATGGAGAGCCAGCCTATTGAGGAGAGGGAATTCTTGCGTGTTGGGACTCTGGCGCACATGGCTGACTTCATGTTAGGCTGCCTTTCCCGTGATCCTCGCGTTAGAAGCATTTTTGCCAACACCGATTACTGGGTGCTCACCCTCCTGGACCCCCGGTACAAGCAGAACTTTTCCATTCTCATTCCTGTAGAGGAAAGGAGTATGAGAGCGAATCAAAATCAACAGGCCCTGGTGCACAAGCTGAAACTATCCTTCCCATCTGACACCGCTAGCCGCAGAGGACGTAGTTGTGTGGGCCAACTAGCGGGGGAGAGGAGGCGAGCAGGCAGCTTGTCAAGCACTGGCAGGGGAACACTTTCCAAGGTCTTTGCCAGTTTTATGTCACCCCAGCAAGACTATGTCACCCGTCCCCAGTTTAGGCAGAGTAGGGGTGAGCCGTTCAGAAAGATGGTGAGGGAGTACCTAGCTGACCATAACAACGTCCTGTGTCCAGTGTGGACACGTGGCCCAAACTGGCGCTGTACGCCTTGGAGGTGCTGGCCTGCCCTGCCGCTAGCGTGTTGTCAGAGCGGGTCTTTAGTGCAGCTGGTGGCATCATCACTGATAAGAGTACACGCCTGTCAACAGACAGTGCTGAAAGGCTGACGCTTATTAAAATGAATAAAGCCTGGATTTCAACGTAATTCAAATCTCCACCGGGGAAAGCAGCTAAACATGAACATTGTTTATGTATCCGATTCCTCTCCTACCCTCCTCCTCCTCCTTCTCTTCGTACACAAACGCTGAGCCAACAGGTAATTTTTCAGAGGACCTACTGGCTCTGTTTTCAAACAATGTTTACAGAGGGCTACCTACAGGCCTTCTCTCCAATCCATTTTTTTACGAATGTCAACTACAGACACTCAAAAACAATTTTTTAGGAGGGTCAACTACAGACACTCAAAAACAATTTTTAAAGGAGGGTCAACTACAGACATTTTAAAACAATTTTTTGGTAGGCTCACCTACAGCCATTTGATTGCAATCTCAATCTGACCAAGTCATTGGTGGTGTCACCGCTATGCTGTGTCAGGGTTAAATTTTGGGTGGTCCACCTGCTACCTCAGTCTAACTTGGTCACTCTGTTTTCACCGCCATGCTGTGTCAGGGTAAAATTTTATGTGCTTCACCTGCTACCTCAGTCTCACTTGGTCACTCTTGGTTCACCACCATGCTGTGTCAGGGTTAAATTTTATGTGCTTCACCTGCTACCTCAGACTAACTTGGTGACTTTGGGTTCATCGCCATGCTGTCTCAGGGTAAATTTTTATGTGGTTCACCTGCTACCTCAGTCTAACTTGGTCACTCTGGGATCACCACCATGCGTTGTCAGGGTAAATTTTTATGTGGTTCACCTGCTACCTCAGTCTAACTTGGTCACCCTGTTGTCACCGCCATGCTGTGTAAGGGTAAATTTTTATCTGGTTCACCTGCTACCTCGGTGTAACTTGGTCACTCTGGGTTCACCGCCATGCTGTGTCAGGGTAAATTTTTGGGTGGTTCACCTGCTACCTAAGTCTCACTTGGTCACTCTGTTGTCACCGCCATGCTGTGTCAGGGTAAATTTTTATGTGCTTCACCTGCTACCTCAGTGTAACATGGTCACTTCTGGTTCACCGCCATGCTGTGTCAGGGTAAATTTTTGGGTGGTTCACCTGCTAACTCAGTCTCACTTGGTCACTCGGTTGTCACCGCCATGCTGTGTCAGGGTAATATTTTATGTGCTTCACCTGCTATCTCAGTCTCACTTGGTCACTCTTGGTTCACCACCATGCTGTGTCAGGGTAAAATTTTATGTGCTTCACTTACTACATCAGTATTACTTGGTCACTCTTGGTTCACCGCCTTGCTGTGTCAGGGTAAAATTTTATGTGCTTCTCCTGCTAACTCAGTCTCACTTGGTCACTCTGTTTTCACCGCCTTGCTGTGTCAGGGTAATATTTTATGTTCTTCACCTGCTACCTCAGTCTCACTTGGTCACTCTTGGTTCACCACCATGCTGTGTCAGGGTAAAATATTATGTGCTTCACCTGCTACCTCAGTCTCACTTGGTCACTCTTGGTTCACCGCCCTGCGGTGTCAGGGTAAAGTTTTATGTGCTTCACCTGCTACCTCAGTCTAACTTGGTCACTCTGGGTTCACCGCCATGCTGTGTCAGGGTAAATTTTTATGTGGTTCACCTGCTACCTCAGTCTAACTTGGTCACTCTGTTGTCACTGCCATGCTGTATCAGGGTAAATTTTTATGTGGTTCACCTTCTACCTCGGTGTAACTTGGTCACTCTGTTGTCACCGCCATGCTGTGTCAGGGTAAAATTTTATGTACTTCATCTACTACATCAGTATAACTTGGTCACTCTTGGTTCACCGCCTTTCTGTGTCAGGGTAAAATTTTATGTGGTTCACCTGCTAACTCAGTCTCACTTGGTCACTCTGTTGTCACCGCCATGCTGTGTCAGGGTAAATTTTTATGTGGTTCACCTGCTACGTCAGTGTAACTTGGTCACTCTGTGTTCACCGCCATTCTGTGTCAGGGTACATTTTTGGGTGGTTCACCTGCTACCTCAGTCTCACTTGGTCAATCTGTTGTCACTGCCATGCTGTGTCAGGGTAACATTTTATGTGCTTCACCTTCTACCTCAGTCTCACTTGGTCAATCTGGGTTCACCGCCATGCTGTGTCAGGGTAAAATTTGTTGTGCTTCACCTGCTAACTCAGCCTAACTTGGTCACTCTGTTGTCACTGCCATGCTGTGTCAGGGTAAAATTTTATGTGCTTCACCTGCTACCTCAGTCTCACTTGGTCTCTCTTGGTTCACCGCCATGCTGTGTCAGGGTAAAATTTTATGTGCTTCACCTGCTAACTCAGTCTCACTTGGTCACTCTGTTGTCACCGCCATGCTGTGTCAGGGTACAATTTTATGTGCTTCACCTGCTAACTCAGTCTCAATTGGTCACTCTGTTGTCACCGCCATGCTGTGTCAGGGTAATATTTTATGTGCTTCACCTGCTACCTCAGTCTCACTTGGTCACTCTGGGTTCACCGCCATGCTGTGTCAGGGTAATTTTTTATGTGCTTCACCTACTACATCAGTATAACTTGGTCACTCTGTTGTCACCGCCATGCTGTGTCAGTGTAAAATTTTATGTGCTTCACCTGCTAACTCAGTCTCACTTGGTCACTCTGTTGTCACCGCCATGCTGTGTCAGGCTAAATTTTTGGGTGGTTCAGCTGCTATCTTAGTCTAACCAAGCCACTCTGGGGTTCACCGCCATGCTGTAAACTGCAATCTCTGTCTTAACAAGTCATCCTGGGTTTCACCCCCATGCTGTAAACTGCAATCTCAGTCAAACTTTGTAATTTAGGGGTTCACCACCAAGGTGTGCCAGACTACAATTTTAGCGGGTTCACCTGCAATCTCAGTCACAGACTGTCATTCAGGGGTGAACCACCATGCTTTTTTAAAACAATTGTTTCTGAGGGTCACCTCCAGGCTCTCACCCACGATTTTTTGGAGGCTCGCCACTACACTGTCGCCCAAAATTGTCTTGAGGGTCACCGGAGGCCTCTCCCCCACAACTTCAAGGAGGGTTACTACCCGGCCCTGGCACACAAATATTGTCTTGAGGGGCACTAAAAGGCTCTGCACCCACCCACTTGTGGAGACTAAGGGGTGGGTGCAGTGTGTGCCTTAGCCCATCTGGAATTAGGAAAGCTGGGCACTGTGCTTGGACAGGGTGGGTGTGGGGTGCGTGCGTGTTTGCCCATCTGGGATAGGGAGAGCTGGGCACTGTGCTGGGAGAACTTTGTGTACGCTGTGGACTACTGGGTGGGTGCGGGGAGGGAGACGCTTATGCCTGCATCCTGGGGTGGGGGATAGGACAGAAGTGCCAGCATGGGCAGTGGTGTCACCCGCAGGCGGTGATGGACTTTCGTTGCACCTAGTTGGGTGCTTTACTAACATGTGCCAGCGCATGTGCCTTGCCCATCTTGGTCTGGGTCAGCACAATTGTCTTGAGGGTCACCACCAGGCTGTTGGCCATAATTTGGCGTAATGGTACGATTAGGCAGCTTGAGATTTTTTATTTTCTGAGGTTTCCAGGTTTTCACGCAACCTTCCCTGTGCAGAGCTTTGGTCCCCTGTAAAAAATGCTTGAGTCTCCCATTGACTTCAATGGGGTTCATTATTCGAAACGAGCACCCGAGCATCGGGAAAAATTTGACTCGAATAACGAGCACACGAGCATTTTAGTGCTCGCTCATCTCTAATCTAAAACACAGTGAAAGCCAGATATCCCTCAAAGGAAGGAAAACCAAGCAAAGGGGTGTCCCCATTACAGAGATCACCAAATCCACCATATTAAGTGGCCCCATGTCAAGATCCCGCTCTTTTACAAGCTTTAAAGATGTGACGGGGAAGACCTTATCCAGTTATCCATCCACAGACAAGCAATGCCTTGGAGACTACTCAAACAAAACAATAGCTGATCTCTGGGAGACCAGCTACAAAAAACACAGTGGAGCCTCATTTATGAGTCTCAACACAGCAATCCAAAGTGCAAAGCTCCCTGGGAAAAAGTAATATGCAAACAATCACAAGTGTCAGTTCACACCAGTCACAGAATGCAGCAGCCAGCATGCCCAAACAACAAGTAGCATACACAGGAAAAACTGTATCCAGAACGGGGTTACAGACAGCCAGCCTACACAACAAGGAGGGACAGAACCACACACTGCATCCATACTCAGACACTGTCCACACTCAAGGCCTCAGCCAGCACGCATCACAGAACCAGCATACATGGGAACACCACAGCCAGTACACAAAGTGCATGCTGCCAGCCTTCAAAGCTGCAGTGACAGGAGCCACAGAGATATGGACGTGGGGAGATACAAACACAGGCAACAGTTCACACACAACACCGGACAAGCACATAGCCCCAAGCTACCAGCATACACAGGAGTCAGCCTGCATCCAGTATGCGAGAGAGCATGCAGCCAGCCTACACAGCTACTACTGTCACAGTGAACCGCACTGTGACAAGCTCCTTTTCCATTCACTGTCATTTATCAATCATCTACTTTTATGCTATGCATCTGCCATCCCCTCCATTGCTAGATTGTCTCTTTCTTCCTCAGTATTCAGTCCTAAGTATTCAGTCCCTGTCATCCACTATTGATTTTAAGTGTAATGTGTTCTGCCAGTATTGATACAAGCTTAATTTATGTGGGTTTGGTGACTTCCAGTTGTTGTGCAATTTCGCTCCATTGATGAGCGATTCATTCTTAATGAACCTTTTCAGGTTCATTCAGATGAATCTAGTAAAATGGGGTAGAGCCATTGTTGAGGTTGGATAGGTCTCTGCAGTCACTGACAGAAAATGGGCTTTGATACTGGCTGATACCTTGTTACCAGAGCCCAGTTTGGATTGCTATTTTAAATTGTTTTTAAATACGCAAATATGAATACAGTAGTAATTCACTGACGTCTCACATAACTTTGGGCGAGATTAACTTTGGCTCCACTAAGCCAATACATTTTAATGCTGTACGAAAACAGTAAGCAGCAGTATTTGAACTAATCGACTTAGGATCTATAATCTGAAGGTTGATTTGCTCAAGCCTAATTTTATTGGTGGTGGTAGCGGTGGTGGTGGGGGAATAATCGCATTACAAGTTTGCAATGTGTGTTGTATACTACAGAAATCTATTTTTTGACACAGCGTTTTTGAAAAGTAAATTACACAGTAAAAAGAAATATTACAGGTCTTTTCTGCATTGTTATATTAATGATGGAGGGGGGAAGATAATCACATTACAAGTTTGCAACATGTGTTTTATAGTACAGAATTTTTTTTTATTTTTTTTTACCCAGCGTTGTGAAACACAAACTACAAGTAGACAGAATTATTACTTGTGGCAATACGGCATTATTTCAAAAGTAAATTTTCAATAACAGTGTGTTTGTAGAAGGAGAAAGACATTCAATTACGCATCTGTCTTTAAAGGGGTTCTCCGGGAATTAAGAAAATGAAAATACTTAAATATCACTTTATAATAAATATATTTCCAAATACCTTTCATTAGTTATAATGGCTCGTTTTGTCAGGGGGAGCAATCATTAGGAGAAACAAAATGGCCGCTGTCCTATCAGTACACACAAGACCTGTCCTAACCACACAGGAGGACAAGTTACTTCACAACACTGAGGTAAAGAGCCGCCTCATCCTTCTCTCTGCTTGTCAGGGCTTATGATCCTGAATACAGATGATAAGATCTTTAGCTGAATCTCTGGGGAATTTAGTTCAGAGGAGACATGAAGTACAGAAAAGAGAGACAGGACAGACTGTGGTAATGCAGGGCTGTGGTAATGGAGACTGCAAGTGCTGCTGCTCATTACCTCCACCCTCCTTTCTGTACTTCATGTCTCCTCATCATTTCCATTCCCACAGAGCAGAGAGGAGGATGAAGCAGCTCTCTATCTCAGTGTTGTGAAGTAACTTGTCCTCCTGTGTGATAAGGACAGGTTCTGTGTGTACTGATAGGACAGCGGCCATTGTGTTTCTCCTAATGATCACTCCATAGACAAAACGAGCCATTATAACTAATGAAAGGTATTTGGGAATATATTTATAATAAAGTAATATTTAAGTATTTTCATTTTCTTAATTCCCGGAGAACCCCTTTAAGTAACAGAAAACACACTTGCAATTTTTATGTAACCTTTCCATAATTTGTTTGACTTGTGTACCAAACCTACTGGTTCTCCCCACCAACTCCAAGTGGGCAAGGTGGTCAGTGACAATGGCCGCAACATTGTGGCCTTGCTGAACCTGCGGGATATAACGCATGCTCTGTACATGGCGCTGGTGATAAACCTAGCAATGCAACACTTTTTGAAAAAGTACGCTAGTTTGCAGAAGGTGCTACCAATGTCCAGGAGATTGTCCCTACATCTCAGCCATTCTTCTGTGGCAAAGAACACCCTCCTGGACTTGCAGTGCAGTTACACCTAATGGCAATCTGCGATGTTCCAGCTAGCAGAAATTCAATTTTACACATGCTACAGCATTATATGAGGAGCGTAAAGCCTTGAATAATTTTGTTATGTGCCACACCACCTTAGCATGGATCATGTGTTGTTTTAAGGTCAGGCAGTGGCAGCTCTTCAGAGATGCTTGTCACGTGTTGAAGCCCTTTGAAGAGGCCACAAAATTTGTCAGTAGGGACAACTGCAGCATGACTGATCTCATCCCCCTGATATTTATCTTACAACAGATGCATACACTCATGAAACTAGGGGTAATGGTGGAGGAAAAACAGCTTATGCATGTTGCTGGCTGTCTTGTAGCTGTTGAGGATCCACAAGGAGAAAGTTCAACTGAGAAAAAAGTTGAGCATGAGGAACTGCCACTGTAGGAGAAGGGAGTCAGAGGTGGAAGAGCAGGAGAATAATGATGATGATAACAAAGGCCACAACACCCAATCATCTAATTCGGGGGCTGAGACAGAAAGAAGTGAGTCTTTTTGGCATGCTGGCCAGAATGTCAAGCTGCATGCTTGTTTGCTTACATTCAGGATTATCATTCATATCAACAGTCTGATGCTTACTGAATAGCCATGATTTTAGACCCTCCCTACGGTATTAAAGCAAATGGAGATCTACCAACTCAATGCCCATGTTCATTCCTACTTGAACTCTGGACTTTCTCTGGTGCATACCATATTCCCTGACCCCTTAAACTTCTGGGACTGCAAACTAAGATGTCCTATCTTAGTGTCCAAAACATCACTATTGTGAAAATTAAGAAGGCATGGATCCAGGAAGGTTTTCACACTCATTCGGCTAAGGTGATGAATGGATCTGGTCTTGCTGATGGTACCCGATCTTGCTACTGCTGCTTTGTGGCTGCCTACCATCATGTTCCATACCTTATGGCTGCTGCCGCATTCATGTCACTGCCACTATCTGCCTTCTTACCATCATGTTCTATACCATTTGGCGATTGCTGCTGATGCCGTCATCCTAACATTGCTGCCATTATGCCACTGCCGCTGTCTGCCAACATTTTCCATACCACTGCTTACTCCTCGTTGCTAATCCCCTACTGCCACCATTATTAATGTTACACAGCTGCCATTACTACTACCCATAAACAGTCAATCTATTGTCTTGTCTATTCCACAGCAAGCCGCTACTGTTGCTGATAGGCTCGTTAAGAAGCAACCACTCTTTACTCCTTTGCGTTAATAAATGTGGGAAAGCATTCTACCTTCATTAACATATAACTTTTGGATGTTTGGTCCCACACCAAGCCACTTTCTTCCCATAACACAGTGTGTGTTTAAACACCTTCTGCCTCTGATAAGGGACAATTATTGGAAGCTTTATAATACGAATAAGCATAACACATGCAATGGCACAGTGTGTCTTCAAACATGTTGTATATTAACACCGTCAATCATGCATTTACCCTTAGCTGTATGTCAGTGTCAGTACAACATTATTTGCTAAGGGATGGGGGTGAGAAAACGCAAACATTAATAAAAAAAAAAAAAAATAACAAAAAGAGATTTTCCTGAAATTCCCAGGAGAGTAGAGGAAGTTAAACAAATTTTCAGGGTAATTGAACAACTTTGGTTTGGGTAGAATTTATTTGGGTGGAAACCCAACTTTTTGAAAATATTTATGAACCTGAAACAAACCGAATTTGAAAGGGCTTGCTCATTTGTACATCCTAACTTTTTTTAAAAAAAATGTTAACCTGAAACAAATTGAATTTGAAAAGGTTTGCTCATTTGTACATCTTTGGGGTAGCTGAATATCATGAACCACACTGAGGATGAGGAAAAGTTAACTGCCATAAATGAAGTTCAGTTCTGTAGTCTTACCCTTTGTATGTATATTTGTGGAAGTGAAGAATTAAGTGCCAGATATTCTGCAAAAACTGAGCTAAGTCTGATGTCAAAGAGTAAGTCATACCAGACATGTGCTCATACTTTGTAACACATTCGATTATCTTGATAGAGTCTTGTTGTTAGTGTGAGCAAAGGTATGCAGAAAGCAAGAGGGATTGCTGGGGAACACTGCAGCTGACAAGACTTGGAGCCAATCAACGTTGGCATGATGGCTAGCTAGAAAGTAGGTGATGCTCATAAATTGGTTCACTACCTTGTGGCCTAGTGAAACGTAAGCAGCTGAGCACCACAGTGGAGAGGGTTGCCTGGTACCAAGGGGTAGCTGCTGTAGTACCCCAGAGCGGGCACTACAGTACCATTCCTACAACCTGCTACTGTCTTAAATTCCTAACCAATGTGTGACACCTCCATGCCTTCTGTTTCCAGGTCTGTTCATTAGGTGCTATGTAACTATTATGTATTGTATTTCATGCACTGTGCCTGGTTGTTCAGCAGTTGGGAGTGTATCTGGCAGAGATCTTTAGGTAGAATGGAACTTACCATTCTAATTTCCCCCTTTTGGGCAGTAGTCAGCTAGTCCTGCTTACTACCAAGGGAGAGGTTGCAGGGAGTTGAAAGTGGTGTTGAGAGTTGGAAGGAGACCAGACAACATGGCACAGTGAGGGGGGAATTCTCCCCTACAGTAGCAGGAGTCTTCCAGGTAACGCTGCTTGCGAAACATCCTGACTTCTTGGGGGTCAACAGCCAAAGGCACCCCATTCAACAGTACCAGAACTGCTAGGAAGTCCAGTGAGCAGACTGAAGCCAGAGAATAGCACAGCAGCAGAGGGATAAAGCAAAGTATTCAAGTTTACCTGCCAGTTTACCCCTAGCCTGCTGGAGCCAACAGTAAGATCACTTATTGTTTGGATGACACAAGTTTATTGGAAGTTTATTCAAGTAAAAACCATTGAACTTCACCAAGTCTGAACTCTACTTACTCCACCAACTACAACTCCTTTGTTGCTGCAGAGCCTAACCTCAGGGAGCAACAGTATCCAGGTAGGAGCACCGTGATACAAACTATTAGGGCCACAACATACCACTTACCATTCCTAAACACTGAAACCCGATCAGCCCTGGGAGTAGGCACGCCACACTACTACCTCCTAGACTCCTAACACAAAAGCAACAGAGGACCTGAGGAGGATTCAAGCCTAATAGAAAGAGAACAACCAGTTTGTTATAAGTAGAGATGAGCGAATAATGCAAAATTTTATTCGCCGAACATTCGCCAAACTTTTCCTAAGATTCATATATTCGAATAGATTAGTTGAATTTGCGTACAAAATATACGTAATTACATGGCTTTTAGAGAACATTCACGCACTAATAACGAACGTTCAGCTAAAAAAGTACACAACCTCTTTGAACACGTATGCATAAGCGTACAAATTGTGTATGAAAATGAAGGGCTTTGCTGGAGAGGAATGGTGGAGCAGGAGGAGCGCTCTGAGTCTGACCCCTGGCTTCATATGGATACTGTATCAGCAGATGACAGCAGATCATCTGGCTGAGACTGAGATGAGCGTGCCATCCATTCCACTACCTCATCCACTTTCTCCTCCACTACAATTTTGCGCCTTGGTGGGTTAGCCTGGTGGAACAATGTCCAAGTATTGCAAATACTACTAGTAGATGCTCAGGCTACAGGTCCTTTGGCACTTCTGCCCTGTGCCACCTTCTCCTTTTTTTTTAGAGCTTGAGGTCTGGCTGGAACTGCACCCCTTTTGCTTATCCATTCCAGACATTTTTCAATTCACTCTGTGGCCCTGCAGCTGGTCTTTGTCCCTGTATCTCCCTGCCTCTCTCTCCCTGCCTGATTAATTACTAGCCCCGAACTGGCCCGGCACTTGCCCTGCAGTATCCCTGATATGTGTAATATGGATTCCCAGAGCAATTACACCCCAATTTTCACAAAACAGGTCTCAGAGTCTCAGAACTTCACACACAGTGCTTCTGCTCATCTCAGCAGTCGCAGCAGAAGTGATGCGTCACTGGCTTACCAAGCCTGAGCCAATAAGAGCAAGCCCTGCCCACTAGGTCAGGTGACCGCTTTCTTCCCGGGCTTTTGCGCACGATAAACGAACAGTAAAATTTTGCTAATAAATTAAATTTGTACGCACCAGCGTATAGAGTAACTTATACGTAGCAATAGCGTATAATTTATAGGACAACTAGAGAATGCGTACAAAGCCAAAGCGAATTACCTAATATTCGGATTCGCTTCGCAGCTAAAAATTTCCAAGATTCTATACGAATTGACGAATAGATTCGCTCATCTCTAGTTACAAGTAACACCTGTCTAAATACTGTCCCCCAATAGTGCTATTCACACCATACAGGGTGTGCAGAGTGTCCCACAAGGAGAATGGCAATGGCCCCACATGAGACTGTAACCATCAAGCTTATTGCCTCTTCTGAGTATACTGTAAACACTAAGCCAGTTGACTTAAGTAAGTGAGCTGTCTAACTGTATATGGTTTCCCCATGTGAGTTCACTAAAAGCAGTTGTTCCAAGTTAGACTGTACCCACTGGGTTCCTTCTGCCATCCTTGAGGTGGGAGCCACATATAGTGTACCACACAAAGGCCAAGAGATCCTTATGTATGGTCTGATTGTATACACTCACAACTTGTCTTTTTAAGAAAATGTGCTAGTGTTTCATCTTTGAGATATCTATCCGTTTTTTTTTATCTATCTATCTATCTATCTATCTATCTATCTATCTATCATTAACTGTGCATTAGGTGGAGAATTTTGTGGATTGCGCCTTAACTTTGACAAGGGGTTTGTTAAAATCTATCACAGTCATTACTATTGAGTGTATTGTTTTAACATGTTTTAAGGATTTCAGACTGAGAAGAAATTTGACATATACTCAAGCACCTTAGTACTGTATATTGTTGGTGAAAAAGTCAAATCACTAACTATGTTGAAATATAAAATATAGGACTGTCATACTCAGGCCTTTTAATGTATGTATCATGTATAATTATATTCCAGGTATTATTCAGATGTCATAGTGTAATGCTTGGCATTTTTACAGTGGGACACTTCCTTCACGGTTTCTGGCTACTTTGTGTAGATTTGCATTCCAGTTCGGACTCATGTGAAGATCCTATATCCTGTCATTATCTTCTGCTATGAGTACGCATTGTCATCCAAATTAGATTACTTCCATTAGGATGAGCTTTCTGCTGCTGATTTACTTCAAAATTCTGATGTAAATTAAGATAATTCATCAATTTTACAAAAAAAATTAGTTAAGGCATATGTAACACGTTTGAAAATAAGATGCAGATCAGTCCTCTTGGTTACATTTTAATGGGCTTTGTATTTTATTTTTTTTAAACAGTCTTTAGAGGTGCTCTACATAATATGGTCAAGCAAATATAAAACACATAAAATATGAGAAAAATATGACCTTGTGTTGAATATAGAATATATTATTTTCCATAATGTATTAAAACCAGATATATTAAGATTGCATGCAAAGACATTGCTGGGGTCTAAAAAGATCAGCAGCGTAAGCCTCAAGACATATGTCTCCCATGTGTTGAATAGAATTAAATCTATAGGAAAAATTCTCTCACTTTTTGTTGCAGAATACATCATTCAAAACTTTGTACAGTTTTTCTATTTTTTATTTTCTACATTGTAGATACTTTTTAAAGACATGATAATTATAATGTAACACATATAGAATTAAGTAGTGAACAACAAAGTGCTAAACAAACCAGAATATATTTAGTATTTTACATTCTTAAAGATATTATACTGTAAGCTCCATATCGACAACCTTAATATGGTCAGGCACAGAATTTCTCGATCTCACCTTGTTTAAACACGAGAATAATCAAATCTCTTCAAAAACACACTTTAAAAAGTCGATACAAACAGCTATATTGACTATTCCCATAACCATTATCCGTCATGGCTGAGGATTGTTCCCGATGACCAATACAGGAGAATTCACAAGAATTGTACTAAAGACGTTGATTTTTAAATTAGAATCAGATGTTATACAAATGTTTTAGAGAGAAACACCCTAAAGCAATTTTACATTCAGCTTTCTAAAAGGCCAGATCATTATCTCAATCAGACTGCCTTATTCCTAAAACCTTTAGGTAATACAGTCCGGTGCTAATATATTGACCCTTCCTGGAGTGTACAAATACAGAGGCTTTCATTGTATATGTTGTTCTAATGTTTCACATGGCGCAGCCTCTTTTTGCTCCTCCTCTACAAAGGAAATTTTACAGATCATGAATTATTACACCTGTGCTGTAGATATAGTTATATAATTTATTTATTGCAATGCCCTTGTGGACTCCAATATGTTGGCCACACAACATAAACTTTGTGAGCGCAGCTAAAAACGCATATATCCAACATTTACAGTGGCAAAATAGATCACGGTGTTTCACGTAATTTTTCTTTGATTCATGTTAATAATCAAGTTCTTATGTTGGAACAGGCCCCCTCTCATTTTAAAAACAGATTGATCCATTTAAACAACAGAGATGATTTCTGGATATTCAAGCTTAACATGCTGCAACCAAGTGGATTAAACAAAATAAGTATTGTTTTATTACGGGCTCTAATGCTGCTCTCAAGTACGAATCCAGGGGTTTTGTTTAGCAATTTTAATATCTTTTATCTTTGTGTCTTCACTAGAGATGAGCGAGTAGTGTTCGATCGAGCCGGTATTCGATCAAATACTACGCTATTCGGCATACTCGATTTCAATCGAGTATAACGGCGATGGCGCACTTAGAATTCGTTTCCCCTCCCACCTTCCCTGGCGCTCTTTTTCCACCAATCAACATGCAGGGGGGGTATGACAGGCCCGCGGAGCACGCTGGCAGCGCGAAAACAGCGTCTACATGGATTGGCTGGAAAAACCATGTGACCTCGAATATTAAAAACTCAGCTCTTCCTGCTCGTTCGCATATGCTGCGTGAACTTAGTCAGGGACAGAGGCTGGAGAAGGGACAGATAGGTTTTAGCTGTTGGACAGGCAGGAGCGTGATTAAAAATTATAGTGCAGTACAGTGATAGCTTTACTACAATATACAGTCTGCAGAGAACGGTTGCTGTATTCAGGGATAGCTGCTGGAGTAGGGACAGAGAGAGGCATTAGTGGTGTATTAGGTGCTCTGCTACATACAAAACTATATTTGGCACTACTGTTCTGCGTTCTTTTTGGCTGCAAAACCCTGTTATATACCTAGTGTGTATATGCACCATCTGATCTGGCAGTATACGGCTGTGAATTTTATTTTTTTTTTTAAATACAGTTTATTTGGCTCTAGTGTTCTGGGTTCTGTGTGCCTGCAATACCCTTTTTGTATACCAGGTGTAAATACCCACCGTCTGACCTGTTAGTACACGGCTGTGTACCTAGAAATATAAAAAAAAAAAAAGCCTTTTCATTGGCACCTGTACTTTGCGTTCTCTTGCAAAATAATTGTATATACGTAGTGTTCATACACACCGTCTGATCTGTTTGTACACGGCTGTGTACCTAGAAATATATTTAAAAAAAAAGCCTTTTCATTGGCACCTGTACTTTGCGCTCTCTTGCAAAATAATTGTATATACGAAGTGTTCATACACACCGTCTGGTCTGTTTGTACACGGCTGTGTACCTAGAAATATATTTAAAAAAAAAGCCTTTTCATTGGCACCTGTACTTTGCGTTCTCTTGCAAAATAATTGTATATACATAGTGTTCATACACACCGTCTGATCTGTTTGTACACGGCTGTGTACCTAGAAATATAAAAAAAAAAAAAAGCCTTTTCATTGGCACCTGTACTTTGCGTTCTCTTGCAAAATAATTGTATATACGTAGTGTTCATACACACCGTCTGATCTGTTTGTACACGGCTGTGTACCTAGAAATATATTTAAAAAAAGCCTTTTCATTGGCACCTGTACTTTGCGTTCTCTTGCAAAATAATTGTATATACGTAGTGTTCATACACACCGTCTGATCTGTTTGTACACAGCTGTGTACCTAGAAATATTTAAAAAAAAAGCCTTTTCATTGGCACCTGTACTTTGCGTTCTCTTGCAAAATAATTGTATATACGTAGTGTTCATACACACCGTCTGAACTGTTAGTACACGGCTGTGAAGGCAAAATATTGTAACCAAAAAAAAATAAAATGCGGAGGGGGGCTAGCGGAATCGGACGTGGACGAGGACGGGGGCGCGGAAATGCTGTTGGTGGCCTTGTTGAAGCCAGTGGGGATACAATGCGTGCTGGTGAGGGTCAGCCAGGATCCCACTCATCCAGAATCCCTGCCTTTATGGGACAGTTAAGCAGGGGGCGGGTTACACCGCTGTTGAGGCCTGAGCAGGTTGAACAGGTGGTGCAATGGATAGCCGATAGCGCTTCCACACAGTTGTCCACCAGCCAGTCATCCACACAGTCTCACTCTGACCCTCCTTCCTCCACACCTGGCCAACAGAGTCATCCCACCATTGACCCCTCCCAGGAGCTCTTTTCGGGTCCTTTTTCAGATGTGCCGGAAGAATCCCAGGAGCTAGCACAGGAATTTGTTTGTAGTGATGCCCAACCACTTGAGTATTCGCCATCTCCTGCTGATGTGGACCCTGAACCAGCATCTGTTATCATGAGCAATGATGATGATGAGACGCAGTTGCCATCAAGGGAGGCTGTTGGAATGTCCAGTGGGCAGGAGGAGGAGCAGAGTGAGGAAGTGGAAGAGGAGGTGGTGGATGATGAAATGACCGACCCCACTTGGCCAGGGGTGATGTCCAGCGGGGAAAGCAGTGGAGAGGTGGTGGTCTGCGCAGCACCGAAAAAGGCAGCAAGAGGCAGAGGGATGTCCAGAGGCAGAGGGATGTCCAGAGGCAGAGGGATGTCCACAGGCAGAGGGATGTCCACAGGCAGTTGGATGTCCAGACAGAGAAGTGAGGCCACAGCCAGCAGGGCCGAAGCTGTTCCCGGCAGCGGGCAGTCGCGCGAAGCTCCCCCATCGAGGCCTCGTACTTCTGTGGTGTGGAGATTTTTTAATGTTTGTGCGGATGACAAACTGAGCGCGGTTTGCACACTCTGCCACTCAAAACTGAGTAGGGGCTCTGAGAAGAGCAATCTGACCACCTCAGGCATGCGGCGTCACTTGGAAGTCAAGCACTGGGCTGAGTGGGAAGAGAGCAAACGCAATACAACCTGCGCCCGGTCTTGCTGCCACTGCCTCTTCCCCTTTGTTGTGTGCTGCCACTGCGGTCCAGACCTCCAGCCAGGACACCTCCACATCTGCCTCTTCCTCGGCTACTTTGGGGCCTTCTCCTTCAGCCTCCCCTTCCCCCGCCTCTTCGCCTGCACCTTCACACTCCTCGTCCCAACAACTGTCCATCTCGCAGGCGTTCGACCGCAGGCGGAAGTACGCCTCGAGTCACCCCCAAGCCCAAGCCTTAAACTGCCACATCTCCAAACTGCTGGCCCTGGAGATGTTGCCGTTTAGGCTTGTGGAGACGCAGGCCTTCCGCGACCTGATGGCGGCTGCCGCACCTCGCTATTCCGTCCCCAGCCGCCACTACTTTTCCCGGAGTGCCGTCCCCGCCCTGCACCAGCACGTGTCGCGTAACATCAGGCGGGCCCTGAGGTACGCAGTCAGCGCAAAGGTCCACTTGACCACCGACTCGTGGACAAGCGCTTGCGGCCAGGAACGATACATCTCTTTGACAGAACACTGGGTGAATGTAGTGGAAGCGGGGACGGGGTCGCAAACAGAGACGGCCTACCTACCACCCCCGCCCAAGATTGCCAGCATGGGTTCTGATAAACCCACCTCCTCCTCCTCCTCCTCTGCCTTAACATTGCCCTCAGCCGCAAGCTGGAAGCGTTGCAGCACTGGCGCGGGGAGACGTCAGCAGGCGGTGCTTAAGCTCATCAGCTTGGGCGACAGGAAGCACAGCGCCCCAGAGGTGAGGGACGCCATATTGCAGCAGACGGAGATGTGGCTGTCGCCGCTGCAGCTAGGACCAGGCATGGTCGTGTGCGATAACGGCCATAACCTGGTGGCGGCTCTGGAGCTTGCCGAACTCAATCACGTACCATGCCTGGCCCACGTTTTTAATCTGGTAGTCCAAAAATTTCTAAAGACTTACCCCAACCTGGCAGAGCTACTGGTGAAAGTGCGGCGCTTGTGCGCTCACTTTCGGAAGTCAACTGTAGCTGCTGCTAGCTTAAAAAAACTCCAGAAACGCCTCCATTTGCCTGAACATCGGCTGTTGTGCGACCTGCCGACTCACTGGAATTCCACCTATTCCATGTTGGCCAGGGTGTGTGAGCAGCAGAGAGCATTGATGGAGTACCAGATTATGAATCCACGCGTGCCTCCAACTCAGCTCCCTCAGTTTGCCAACCACGAGTGGCCATGGATGGCAGACATATGCGATGTACTGCGTATCTTTGAGGAGTCCACCAAGAAGGTCAGCAGCGAGGACGCTATAGTGAGCGTAACCATCCCGCTCCTATGCGTCCTTAAAGAATCACTCATCGCAATAAGGGAGAACGCATTGCACGCAGAGGAGACGGGGGTAGGAGGAGACGCAACGGAGCTACACAGTCAGACCACACTTTTGTCTGCTTCACAGTGGCAGTTGCAGGAGGAGGAGGAGGATGAGGAGGAGGACGACGTGGAGGTGGCTGTGGAAGAGGAGGAGGATGCTGGCGGCGAGGGTAGCAGTCAGGCTGTGTGCATCCCATTGGTTCAGCGCGGATGGGGCGGAGAGGAGGCGGAAGAGGAAGAGGAGGAAATGGCAAGTGATCCTTCTGGTGGGGGCAGTGAGGTCATGCCTATTCAGAGTCTGGCACACATGGCTGACTTCATGCTGGGCTGCTTTTCCCGGGACACACGTGTTGTCCGGATAGTGGAGAACAAACTGTACTGGGTCGTCGCAATCCTGGACCCCCGGTATAAAGATAACGTCTCCTCTTTTATTCCGGTAGAGGAGAGGACGAATCGATTGCTGGAATACCAGAGGGAACTCGTGCAGAACATGATGGAGATTTTCCCACCCACCATCGCTGGCGGCAGAGAGGAGAGGGTCTCCCAGAGTCCCTCAACATCGATCAGGCCCACAGCCACCAGGGGAACACTCTCCAAGGTGTGGGACACGTTCATGGCACCCCCTCGTGCAACTTCCATCACTGCGGGGCCCGCTATCAGCAGGAGGGACAAGTATCGGCGGATGTTGCGGGAGTACCTGGCAGACAGTACCCCTGTCCTCCCCGATCCCTCGGCGTCCTACACTTACTGGGTCGCCAAGTTGGACACGTGGCTGGAACTGTCCCTGTACGCCTTGGAGGTGCTTGCCTGCCCTGCCGTTAGCGTGCTATCAGAAAGGGTGTTCAGCGCAGCCGGGGGCATTATAACCGATAAGCGCAGCCGCCTGTCAACCGACAGTGCCGACAGGCTGACGCTAATCAAAATGAACAGCAAGTGGATTGACCCGGACTTTGCTTCTCCAACAGTGGAAAGCAGCCAAAAGTGAAGTGCCATCTGTATGAAGTGCCATTTCCTCCTCCACCTCCTCCTCCTCCTCCTTAACCGCCGTAGAATTGCTCCATAAATAAAAAAATTTATATATTTATGGCTCACCTCTTGGGCCTCCACATAATTTTTAAGAGGTCTCACCTCTTGGGCCTCCACAAAATTTTTAAGAGGTCTCACCTCTTGGGCCTCCACAAAATTTTTAAGAGGTCTCACCTCTTGGGCCTCCACATAATTTTTAAGAGGTCTCACCTCTTGGGCCTCCACATAATTTTTAAGAGGTCTCACCTCTTGGGCCTCCACATAATTTTTAAGAGGTCTCACCTCTTTAGCCTCCACACAATTTTTAAGACGTCTCACCTCTTGGGCCTACAAACAATTTTTATTATGGCTCACCTCTTGGGCCTCCATATAATTTTTTCGAGGGCTCACCTCAAGCTAACTTTGCGCACTCATTAAAATATTTTCACAACAAGGACCTAAGAGCCCTCGATGGGAGAGCTTTGTGTGGGGGCCTGTTATAGGGAAGAGATGCGGCCCTGCGGGCTCTAGCCTGCCTTCTCCATGAGCCTCTGGCCAGCCCACGGCCTCTTCCTGCCTTTTGCGGTCCTACGCATCCCTCAACATCCCCACTGCTTTACCTGCTAGACATGACACTGGGCCAGGTCGGGTCACTGACATCTCAAGCGCCAACAATTTGGGCATTTTAAGGCTTCTGCATGTGTTTGAGTTGTTTTTACATTTTAAAGAAGACATGTCTGACCACATCTCACACACACACACAATGACAATTAGGGGTGGGGTCTATTTGCTTTCCCCTTTGCCTATGCCATCTGTGGTTGTCATAGGCAACGTGATTTTAAGGGGTGCAGAATTTTATCTTCTTTTTTGTCTAGTTTGGCTTGGGGTCCATGGCAATGTAGAGGAAAGAAGGTTTCCTTGTATGGTCTCACTTTACAGAGAGGTTACATTGTCTTTGGAGTGTATTGTTGAGAGGCTGTGATAGTGGCGTAATAGTGCGACTTGGGCGCGTTATATGCACCCAGACATGCTTCCCCTGCTGTCCTAGTTGCATTCCAGCAGTGTTGGCATCCTTTTCTGAGGTTTCAGGGTGGACTTGGTGACCTCCAAGTGGTCGAATTGAGATTTCCAAGTGGCGAGCATTTTTTTCCCATAGACTTTAATGGGATTCGATATTCGGTCGAAAAGTCGAATTTCGCGGTCTATTCAAATCGAATTTCGAACTTTAGAATATTTCACTACTCGCTCATCTCTAGTCTTCACTATTTTACTTTTCAGTGCTTTTAACAATAAGTAATTAACATTAGTACTAATTATGTACTGAGATTTACGTGAATGGTTCTGTACTGTCCATTTTCCACCATAATACGCCAAGTCTCAAATTTTTCCTCATTTTAGTTAATTTTTATTCCACTTCAGGTTAACACAACTCCTGATCCATTGCTCCTTTTTGGGTCTGCAGCAGACTCTCTATCATTGTATTGCCACAGATGTTCTACTTAGTTTGGGCTCCATGACCGCTTCTGTATGCGTTGATATATTCTTTTATTTTTTTATTTGACAGGTGATATTGTATTATTTTTTCTGAATTATTGTAATTTGTGCATTTATATATCCAATAGTTATACGTTTT
Organism: Rhinella marina; assembly: GCA_900303285.1. Taxonomy (NCBI): domain Eukaryota; kingdom Metazoa; phylum Chordata; class Amphibia; order Anura; family Bufonidae; genus Rhinella; species Rhinella marina. The sequence continues at coordinate 28,734 of ONZH01008758.1, forward strand.
CTGTTCCTGCATTTGTATTATTTTTCCACTACTGATTGTAACTTTTTCCATTACTTTATCTTCACTGTTATTCATCTCACTATAACCCAGTTTATGACCTTTCCACATGTATTCCTGCCTATTTCATGACACTTCATACAGAATTCTCTGTTTTGTTCTAATAAAAGTTTTACTCTACTGGATTGGCAGCACCCCATAATCTCTTTTTATTGTTCTTTTTAACTTTTCATTGTGGTTGCCACAGCCCGGATCCACACAGAGTGAACAGCAGCCATGAACCTATAGTGCATGTGGGACGCCAATATTAAACAAATACCTCCATGTATCTTTGATGTGCATGTTTCTTATTTGACCTGGGGAACTCTTACAACTTCCTATTTAGCATCACCATTTGAGGATGGTTTACATTACAGAGCCCCAATCTCTTCTTCTCTCCTTTTTGTTTGGATTACAGCTTTGAACATTCTTGGCATTCTTTTAATCAGCTTCATGAGATAGTCACCTGAAACATTTTTCAATTAACAGCTATGCCTTGTCAAGAGCTAATTTATGGAATTTCTTGCCTTCACAATATGTTTGAGACCATCAGTTGTGTTGTGCAGAGGAAGGATTGGTATACAGTGTTAAGCCTTATTCTACTACTGTTCTAATCTGCATTATGTGTAGATAGAAGCTTGTAGGGTAGCCAGCATGGTAAAAACCATAAGCGCTAGCTAGCTTGAATCCAAAGTATGTAAGAATTCAAGCACTCGTGCCCATTTTTTTTCCATGCTGACTATCCTGCAAACTTCTATCTACACTTCTGACTGACGTCTAGCAACATACTTTGACTAAATCCAGATGCCTGCAGCTAATCCAGCTAACACTGATTTAAATTTGCTGCTATAGTTTTCTGTCTTTTCATAAGAACACAAGGTGAGGGCACATTTATCATTAGTGTAATTCTAATGCTTAGGTGACTATTCTGTGTAGCACCTGGCTCTGTTCTTTTTGTTTTATGCCAAACTTAATCCACATTTTGGCATGAACCACTCAAATAAGTAAAGAGAAACAACAGTCCATCATTATTTGAGACACAAAGGTATCCTCAAGTGCAGTCATGAAAACTATCAAATGTTATGACAAAACTGGTTCTCATGAGGAAAAGGAAAACTAAGAGTTACCTCTGCAGCTGAGAATATATTCAGAGTTACTAGTCTCAAAAACCACAACATTTCCAATTAGAGCATACATGAATGCTATCCCCTGTGATGTCACAGCCCTATACAACACTCATCCTGCATGTTCTCCGCCATTGTCCTGTGAGCTAAGCATAGAGAGATATGTGGAAAATGCTCATGTGCTTGGGACAGTGTTGCACAAAATGATTAATGGAAGAATATTGGAGAGGGAGACTGCAGGGAAACTTATTCTGCATTATATTTATTCCTACATTTACTTATTCCTATATGAGCTGTAAATCTAATTCCATACCAATAAGATGGAAGCCTTTATTATTCCTGTGCCAGCAAGCCAACCAATGCCTTCCAGTCCAGTCTGCACCTCTTGGGGGGGGGGCGGGGGGGTCAGGTCATTTTGTCGCTGGCTTTACTTCTTCCAAATCATCCTTCAAAGTCTGCATGTCCTAGAAAAGTCAGCAAGATGCAGAGAGAGGAGGAGCTTGATGGTCCTGATGACATATTCTCATCGATATTAGATGATGTGGAAAAGAAGGAAAAGCAGATGGCAGAAGAAGGGCTTCCACATTTATGGCAGTAGAGCACTGGGGTTGGAGAAGTGGGTATGCCAGAGCTGTTTAATATTTTTTGTTTACTGGGAAGAAACCTGCAGTCAAGAATAGCATTAATATGGATATTGTCCCGCACTGAACCAGTGCAGGACACAGAGAGAGGACAGGCAAAAATTTAGCCAGGACAAGCAGAATATGTGTAGCACCTCATACCATACACGGCCAGGATAGTCAGCAAAGGCTATACAGAGGTCAGGCACAGGTTAGGCAGAGGAGTCACAACCCAGAAAACAGGCAGATAATTGGTACATGGGAAGACAACAGAAATAACACACCTTCGCAGGATACTAGTAAGCTTTCCTCAGGGAAATGTGCCAAAAGTACCCAAAGGTAACCAGCCATAGGCTGAAGCAGATTAGTGACATGCATGCTGGCCCTTTAAGGGCTGGAGGAAATGCATGTACCCTATGGGCAGACAGGGAGAGGCATTGCAGATAAGCAGGCTGTAGTTTGTGTTGAGGGACAGACGAACCCCAGGAGCCAGGTCCGCCGAAACAGAGAAAGTAGGAGGCAGGTCCACACCACAGGGATACAGAAACCTGGGACTGGTGAGTCGATCAGCAGCAACCGCAAACTGCCACTGTAATATATAGATGATTATTTTTAAAGATTTTAATGAAAAGTGGAAAACCTCTTTAGTGGCTTATGTCTTATGATAGTAAATGCATTTCCAATATCCAATCCCTCAAAGAGATTTTGATATTAACTAAAGTCAATATTTGAGTGTGAAAAGTTGGCATATGCAAGGGAAACACCTTTCCATTGATATGAATTATCGTAGTCTTCATAATTAAATATTGTCACCTACAATATTTCAAAAATTTAAAGCTTATCATTTGAAAGCATCTTATATCAGCAAATGATTGTAATCTTTAACTTTTTATTTACATTTTATTTAATCACTTGCTGACTTCTTCTAGACAGTAGGTCAATAGTTCACTGATGATTAATTCAACCACACACCTTTATTGCATCAAATTGTCGCAAAAATCATGGTTTCTGCATATTTTTATCCATGAACTATTCATAGCAGTGGCGAGAAGATTCCAACTACCAAGGAAAAATCTGACCCCATTTACCTCCATTTACATTGCTAAAATAAATGCATTTAAAAAGGACCAGGAAATAAATGCTGTAAACACATCACAAATTTAGTAGTGGCAATTATAGAAAACTTCCTTCAGAGTAATTTCCAACATTGCATTTTTATTAAAAAGCTGCATGTCTTGTTTTTGCTGCTTTTTATTTTAGCAGAACACACTCTGACAATATGCTTGCTAAATGCCAATTGGGAATTAAGAAACAGTCTACAAAATATTTTTTGTGTGTTTTTCTCACTTTGTGGAAAAATAGTACCAAAAAATGCATGTAAAAATTGTTACTAAAATCTTTAAATGCAAACGTAAATTGATTTCCTAATGTTTTAACAAGCCCCCCCCCTCAAAAAAAAGAAAATAAAACTGTCTAAAAAAGCTTGTGAGAGAACCCACAGGCTCTTTTCACATCATGTTTGATGTGTTTCCATACCATAAAAGTATGCCATGTTATTTTTCTATGATAATGGTTAGAGATGAGCAAAGTTTTGGGCAACTTCACTGAAGTTGGCCAAGATGTTTGATTCATTATGAACTAATTCATGAGGAATTGCTATAAATCAGGTATACCCAAGCCACTCTGCCTTAAGGTATGGCCACATTGAGTGGCCTTCCTTTGGTTGAGTTGTGGCCATGCTGCGGTGAAAGATTGCATTACCAATTAGTCCGCAGCTGCCTTTAATTTAATAATAAAGACCGCACTATATAGTCCTTCAGGCTTACGGTCCAGCAGCCTCCTGGCTGTGAGGGGCACACCAAATATAGTAAAGAGTGCAAACTACGGTCTGAGAAAATGTACCTATAAATAGTAGAAAAAGACAAAAACCGTATAAAGCTAGCTGCACATACAACTTTAAACAAAATGATCTGCAGCAAGCTATGCCATTGTCACCCAGCTTAACTGAACAACTGGGTGAGATACACACCCCCACCATACCTCTACCATGCGCTATAGGTCTCTCTCTCTCTCTCTCTATATATATATATATATATATATATATATATATATATATATATATAGTAAGGAAACGTACTCACTTGACCAGTGAAAAGAGGCAGGGACACCACGAACTTCACCAAAGTCCTTGTTTATTTGGCTTTCTCAACAATACAGCCAGTACTCCGGATCGCAGCCGGGTCAAATAAATGCAGCACACACACAGTCCGTGTTGCCTCACACAGACTGCCAACTTCCCAGACTGAGGCACACCCAAGTCCAGCAGCAAGATTAAATAGAAATGCTGGACATGAGCATGCCTGAAATCCTGAACTGGAGCATGGGGAACAGGCACCCACCCAACACATTGCCTGTTCCCAGTAAAAGCCAGACCCGGACTAGCTGGAACCACCTACTCTAACTATTAAGGTGTTCACTGACTACCTCAGTGAACACAGAGTTGCTGGCCTTTACCCCACCAAGGCTGGGCACCTTGGTGGCACGCTCCTGATGAACCGAAACTCCTACTCAGAAAGCTTCCTGCAGCATTCTGGGTGACACATATCTTCCCTCAAATACGGCACCTGTCACTGCCTCACAATATATATATATATATATATATATATATATATATATATATATATGTGTGTGTGTTTTCACCTCTATACCTTTTTTCTAAGGAAGTGGGTGGCGTAACTTGCTAAACTATATACACCAAGTTCCAAATTATTATGCAAATTATATTTATCTCTGATTTTCCTAAATGGTCGGTGCAAATGACAGTCAGTATAATAAAAGTCATCACCCGTTAGAGTATACATCAAATTTTATTGAACAAACCTCCAAATGATAACAGTATATTCTTCAAAAAATAAAAAAAAAACTCAAAATGCAGTGTTCCAAATTATTATGCACAGCCGCGTTTCTAAACATTTTATATATTTTTAAGAACTGAAAATGCTCATTTGTGGAATGTGCAGCATTAGGAGGTCACATTCACTGAAATAAAAAGTTATTTAAATCCAAAGCATCCTATCAGGCCAAGTTACTTGTTGCATAGGAACCCTTCTTTGATATCACCTTCACAATTCTTGCATCCATTGAACTTGTGAGTTTTTGGAGAGTTGCTGCTTGAATTTCTTTGCATGATGTCAGAATAGCCTCCCAGAGCTGCTGTTTTGATGTGAACTGCCTCCCACCCTCATAGATCTTTTGCTTGATGATACTCCAAAGGTTCTCTATAGGGTTGAGGTCAAGGGAAGATGGTGGCCACACCATGAGTTTATCTCCTTTTATGCCCATAGCAGCCAATGACACAGAGGTATTCTTTGCAGCATGAGATGGTGCCTTGTCATGCATGAAGATGATTTTGCTCCTGAAGGCACATTTCTGCTATTTGTACCATGGAAGAAAGTTGTTTGTCAGAAACTCTATATACTTTGCAGAGGTCATTTTCACACTTTCAGGAACCCTAAAGGGGCCTACCAGCTCTCTCCCCATGATTCTGGCCCAAAACATGACTCCTCCACCTCCTTGCTGACGTCGCAGCCTTGTTGGGACATGGTGACCATCCACCAACCATCCACTACTCCATCCATCTGGACCATCCAGGGTTGCAAGACACTCATCAGTAAACAAGATTCTTTGAAAATTAGTCTTCATGTATGTCTGGGCCCACTGCAATAGTTTCTGCTTGTGAGCACTGGTTAGGGGTGGCCGAATAGTAAGTTTATGCACAACAGCAAGCCTTTGAAGGATCCTACACCTTGAGGTTCGAGGGACTCCAGAGGCACCAGCAGCTTCAAATATCTGTTTGCTGGTTTGTAATGGCTTTTTAGCAGCTGCTTTCTTAATCCGATGAACTTGCCTGGCAGAAACCTTCCTCATTCTGCCTTTATCAGCACAAACACGTCTGTGCTCTGAATCAGCCACAAATCTCTTCACAGTACGATGATCACGCTTAAGTTTTCGTGAAATATCTAATGTTTTCATCCCTTGTCCAAGGCATTGCACTATTTGATGCATTTCGGCAGCAGAGAGATCCTTTTTCTTTCCCATTTTACATGAAAACAGTGGCCTGCTTAATATTGTGGAACATCCAGTTTTCCTTTAATTGGGCTCACCTGGCAAACTAATTATCACAGGTATCTGAGATTGATTTCAGTGATCCAAAGAGCCTTGAGACACAATACCATCAATGAGTTTCATTGAAAAACAAAAAATTTAATCTTTATGACACTTAAATCCAATTTGCATAATAATTTGGAACATGGTGTAGTAGCACATAAAAATGAATATATTACATTGTTGTTTTTTTGTTTTAATTTCAGAGTTGAATTAAATCTTATAAGACAATAAAAATGGAAATGTTAATCCATATGCCAGCTTCTGTTGTTTCTTAGATGGCATATACTGCTGTTTTAAGGGACCTTGTCACCATTAAAAATTCTGTGCAATCTGCAGTCAGCATGTTACAGAGTAGGAGGAGATGAGCAGATTGATACATAGTTTGGTAGGAAAAGAGACAGTAACGCTTGCAATTTATTTAAACCTCTGTTCATTTTGACTTTAGAAGTCACGTAGGTGGTCCTACTCAGTTAACGACTGCTGTCTCTGCATGACTGCGCATACAGAGATACAGTATTGTAGCTATTAAATCATTAATTAGGACCACCAGCATGACTCCTAAGCAAAGTGTAGAGGTTTAAATAAATAAATTACACATTTTATTTGTTTTCCATAAAACTGGATATTAATCTGCTCAACTGATTCTGCTCCATAATATGCTATCTACAGATAGAGCTAAACTTGCATGGTGACAGGTTCCCTGTAACAGAAAATGTCCCCCTTAGCAAAACTTTTCATAATTTCAATAATCTATTTTCTCTGTTTTCAATCACACACATACTGAAAGTGGTTTCTGAACACCTTGAAATAATGAGAATGAGGTAATGTTCTAAAATAATGAAAAAAAAAAACCCTAAAAAAAACAAACATTATTCACTTTTTCAATCCCTTACTTATTTGTTATGGAAGCGGATGTGGATGTGCTGTGCCTTCAGAACTGATTTTGCATGTGTCCTTTTCTAAGGGCGTTATCGAAGCAGCCCACTGCTTACCTTTTAGACCTTATACAGAGATCTGAACTCCACTACAGGGGAACTACCAGGACACACCCTCCTGGTGTAGTGACCCAAAGGGGTCAAGAGACACTGGTACAATGCAGCAAGCAGTCAGGCAAAACTGTAGTCAGGGACAACCTACAATAGTATAGCACATGACTGCAGAGACCACTCATTGGCTGCAGTGGTTACATGCTAGAGCATATAATTGCTGACAACTAGTAAACAAATTGCATCTGTGCTGCATTAGTGGGGCATTGAAGAATTGAGTACTGCATTTACTGTTTTATTTTACTTGTTTTATTTATTAATGTTTTTTCTTTTCTCTTTTAAAGGGTTTGTCCAGAGGGGTGGTGATTCTTTAATAAGGGTTCAATATAAAAAAAAGTAAAAAATATACCCTTAATGAACCTCTACCACTCCTATTCTGACGCTTACCATGCCCCAGCTGATCTCTGCTGTCTGGTCCGCTCTCAATATAGAGAAAATGCCTATAGATGCCTAGAAGACCAGCGAAGACCAAACAGGAGTGGCAGAGGATCAACTTATTTTATTTTTTAATCCCACTTTTAACCAGTTCTACAACCTACTTAAGGAGTCAAAGGGCCCTTTAATTGGCTTCCTGTGATATTACCCCTATTGTGCTAACATTAGATTTGTAGGGGATTTTATACTGTGAGTCCTACTTGAGATGGAGACTAAGTGGGAAGATAATCTCTGTACTGCACAGTGGAATATGATGGCACTATACAAGTGACTGTAATTAAATTCATATCATTTGCAGCTGTTATTAAACTAGAATAAAGATGCAGTAAGTAGACTATTAAATAGCAGTATGTTTTGTGCTTTATAATTGTGGATGAAAGAAAACATTAATGTCACAAAATAGGTAAGGGAATAATGCAGCCCTGAGCTCCACCCACAGCACTATCCCTATCTACTTGCACGGTCTGTCCTAACTGATGATGCACAACTGGACGGCCGTCCCTATCTTATGTAAGTGCAGGGTCTTACAGGGAGGGGTAACAAAATGGAGAAAACAACAGACTAAGACAGACAACACAGATGAGTAAACATACCAGGCCGGGTCAGATACTGAGAAGTCAAATATCCAAACGTAAGCAAAAACGTGAACGATAGGAAGCCGGGGTCAAGAGCAAGGAGGTCGCATCAGTTCAAGGGGGTATCACAAGGTCAAAGTCAAACACAAGCCGAGGTCAAGAGCAAGGAGGTTGGGTCAGTACAAGGAGGTATCACAAGGCGAAGTCAAATACAAGCCGAGGTCAAGTACTGGAGCCAAATGTCCCGCAGTAATCTCGGTCGTAAGAGACCGAAGCCACAATGATACTTGCCGGCAAAGTAGGTTCTGGTGGAGTGTCAGGAGATTGAAAGGCACAATAACTTTGGGATAGGGCATCTGCCTTGACATTTCTACTTCCTGGCCTGAAAGTAATGCCAAAGTTAAAACAAGTAAAAAACAATGCCCACCTAGCCTGTATGGGATTCAAACGCTAAGCAGATTCCAAAAATGTTAAATTCTTATGATCCGTAAGTACAGTGACACAATGTTGAGCCCCCTCCAAGAAGTGATGCCATTCCTCAAAGGCCCATTTAATAGCAAGTAACTCATGATTTCCAAAGTCATAATTTCTCTCAGTTGGTTCAAACTTATGGGAAAAGAAAGCACAAGGTCTTACATTAGTGAGAGTTGATAACCCTTGGGAGAGTACTGCCCCCACCCAATCCTCAGAAGCATCAACCACAAATGTCCTCTCTTGGTCTGGTTCGACCAATACCTGGGCATCAATGAAACACCTCTTGTGTGTTTCAAATGCATCTATAGCCCTTGGCAACTAATTAACTAGATCTGCCCCTTCTTGGTTAGATCAGTGAGAGGCTTAGCAATAACAGAAAAAATTTTAATGAACCGATAATAGTTCGAAAAACCCAAAAAGCGTTGCAATGCTTAAAGAGAGAAAGGTCGCACCCAGTTCAAAATAGCCTACACCTTCCCAGGATCCATCTTAAAGGATTGGGATATTAGAATATATCCCAAAAATGATATTTCCTGCACTCCAAATATACACTTCTCACCCTTAACAAATAATCGGTTCTCCCGAAGAACCTCCAACACCTGTCTAGTATGTATAATATGAGAATCCCAGTCAGGTGAATAAATTAGAATATCATCTAAATAAACAATCACAGATTTCCCAAAAAAATGTCTAAAAATGTCATTGACAAACTTGGAAAACCGTTGGAGTGTTGCTTAAACCAAACGGCATCACCAAATATTCATAGTGACCCTCAGGGATATTAAAGGCCATTTTTCATTTATCCCCTTCCTTAATTCGGATAAGATTATACACCCTCCTGAGATCGAGTGAACCAGTGAGCTCCAAGTATTTGATTGAACAGGTCTGGGATTAAAGGCAGAGTACTGGTTCTTAATAGTAATTTTATTTAACTCCCTGTAATCAATACATGGTCTCAACCCGCCTTTTTTTCCCACAAAGAAAAACCTTGCCCACATAGGGGACACCGAGGGTCTAATATGTCCTTTTTGAAAGCTTTCCTTCAAGTAATTTCTCATAGACTGCCATTCAGACAAATTATAAATACAACCCTTAGGGTAATTGGACCCTTGAACAAGGTGGATGGCACAATCATAGGGTCTATGAGGGGGAAGGAAATCAGCATTGGAAATAGAAAAAACATCATAAAAATCATTGATATACTTGGGAAGAATTTTCGACTCAGTAGTGACACCAGCTTGAATAACAGGTAGACAGCAGGAATCACATTTTAACTCCCATTTCTCTAATTCGCCCATGGACCAGTTGATGACGGTGTTATGAACATGTAGCCAAGGCATGCCAAGAACTATCTCCACGGGTAATTTTTTTAAAATAAAAAAATACCAACACTCAGTATGAACGGCCCCCACAGTCAAGGTCACCTCAGGGGTGCAATATTCCACACTCCCGCCAACCGAAGGAGTGGAGTCAATTGCAATAATATGAATGGGGTTAGCAAGAGACAAAATGGGCACACCTAGGGAAAGGGCAAAATTGTGGTCAATAAAATTAGAGGCGGACCCAGAATCAATAAATTCTTCCCCAGAACCACTACAAGTGCCAAAAGAAATGACCACAGGCAATAACACTTTTTCTTTAACCACATTGGGGAGTACCTTATCCTTCTTGGCGTCAGGACATGGAGATCTCTTGGAGGGTCGAAGACATTTCCGTAACCGAGGATCCATTTCACCACAATATAAGCAGGCACCCCTCTGAAGTCTTTGATCTCTAGTTTGGGCTCCTCTAGATGATCTTCGAATTTGGCTCTCAAGGGTGGGGAGTCGGGTTTAACTACCACCTGTGGAAACGTCAGATGTTCTCATTGTCTTTTCCCGATATGTCGTTCCAAGTCTAATGGCTAAAGTCATTGTCTGCTCTAAGGTGTCCGGAGAGGGATAACTGACCAACAAATCTTTTAAGTCCTCTGAGAGCCCTAACCCGAATTGACACTTATGTGCTGGCTAGTTACAGCCAGAAGAAACGCACCATTTCCGGAATTTGGTGCAATATTTTTCCACAAGCCTGTTTCCCAGACTAAGAGACTCTAATTGACACTCTGCCACAGCCGACTTATCAGGTTCATCATAAAGTATGCCTAGTGCCTGAAAAAATGCCTCAACAGTAGTTAGACCAGGGGAGTCCATGGGGAGAGAGTAAACCCATTCTTGCGGGTCTCCCTGCAACAAAGAGATAATAATACCTACTCTCTCAGAACCCGAAGAGTGTGGGCATACACGATAATAGAGCTTGCAGCTCTCATCGAAGGTCAAAAAATGCTTACGATCCCCCGAAAAACGATCAGGCAACTTAACATGAGGTTCAAGATTCTGAAGGGAGGAGGCCTCTATAGGTGGGGTCTGAAGCAACTCCTGCAGCCTTTCTGCTAGCTCCTGCACTATCTGGTTGAGATTATGTACTTGATCCATAAGGACTCGCATAGCGTCCATGGTTTTTAGGTAGGGCCTGTGATTCTGTCACAAAATAGTTTGGAAATAGTGCAGCCCTGAGCTCCACCCACACCACTATCCCTACCTACTTGCACGGTCCATCCTAACTGATGGTGCGCAACCGGATGGCAGTCCCTAGCTTATGTAAGTGCAGGGCCTTACAGGGAGGGGTAACAAAAGAGAGAAAACAACAGACTAAGACAGACAACATACTGTAGATGCAAAATGTACCAGGCTGGATCAGATACCGAGAAGTATAATATCGAAACTTAAGCAAAAACCAGAACGAGCGGAAGACGAGGTCAAGAGCCAAAAGGTTGCATCAGTACAAAGGGGTATCACAAGGTCAAAGTCAAATACAAGCTGAGGACAAGAGCAAGGAGGTCGCATCAGTAAAAGGAGGTATCACAAGGTCGAAATCAAATACAAGCCAAAGTCAAGAGCCAGAAGGTCGCATCAGTACAAGTGGGTATCACAAGTTTGAAGTCAAATATAAGCCGAGGTCAATAAACAATAGTCGCACATGCAAGGAAACGCTAGTGAGGCAAGTAACATCAATCACAGGCAACCCGTGGACAGCAGGTTGCCTGTTTAAATAGGCCAGATTGATGGGTCACGTGACATGGTCACGTACCCATGTCAGAGATAGCCACACACTTCCCTTGCTCGTTGTCTAGGGGATGGGGGACGCTGGCCACGCTGAGAAAGAATGCACGGTCGGGTCCTCCTCGCCCCCTTGTTGTCATGGAGACGAGGACGCTGGCCGCATCTGACACCGGGTACTCGCTCTTCCTCACTAGCGGGATGCCGGCGGCGATGCAGGGAGAGAGCGCGCGTCCGGCTCCAAGTTACAATTAATATATTTTCACTGCATACATGAATTACTTTTATAACAAAATAAAAAATGTAAGCCTTACTAAAGGCAACAGTATAATAAATTAAAGCTGTTTTCTTTCAATGACTTGAAGAATCCTACCAGTCAGATATGTGGGTAATAGACAGAAGTGTTAGTCTGCACATTATGCTTACTGTTTCCCAGGACTGATGTATTTGCTATTTGTTCTGGCTCATTCCTCAGTTACTGGAATGTGAATCTTCTAATGAGTATCCTGTTTTAATGTAATGATGCAGTGTATTGATAGACAATTTACTCATTTAAGCAGCACTGTGGGTAATTCCTCTTTTCTACTATTTACCTTACAGTATATTATTATTTCAGCCAAGCTTAAGGGGTTTTTCTGTTTCACATCAACATCCTTTAAAATAATCATTTATGAAGGTAACTGTAATTTTATAATGGATTTCTTTATATTTTTTTTATTGTTCCTGTTTTCCATCCTGGACTGTGATCATATGACCAAACCCCTGCAGATCTTTCCTATTTCCTGTTATGTGTCCATGGGCATGTCAAAAAAGCAATATGGGAATTGATAAAGGAGTGTCTATGTAATCAGCAGAGTGGAAGGAGTTATGAACTATCTGGGCATTGTTAGAAGTTGTGCTAGAGCTGTGGCAGAGAAAAGAGAAGTGAATCATGAATTAAGCCAGGTCCAGTGACGGGAAGTGTTACATACAGGATGTAAATACAGCAGATCTCCAGAGCAAAAAATAAGCCCTCATACAAGTTATGGTACTTTTTCTCAATATACAAGTTAGGCCTGTGGTGTAACAAAAGTTTCACGGTTGCTCTTGTTGCACACAAGCTCCACTCCTTTATGTGAGAGAAATGAGCAGAACTTGGATGTAGCAAGAGCAATTGTTACACCAAAGGCCTACTTTGAATATTAAGAAAAAGCATAACTCAGGAACAGAGCATCAGATCAATAAAACAAAAATAATTATTTAATCAGGTAAAACATAGCTATGTGTCTATTCAAACAGTCTAATAGTGTGGTCATTGGTGACAGATTCCCTTTAAACTCTTTAACTCAAGACAGCAATAGAAAATAATGCCACTAGTATATATAATCACATTTGTTATGCCTTTTAAAATGAAAAAAAAAAAATAAGAAATGTTGCTTATTGAGTGCAGATGGTGTTTAAACACACACACACGGTGTTATCTGGAAAAAAAAAGACCTATGCCTTGTTCTCAACAACCAATCAAAAAATTATGCCTTAACAGGGGGATACATATTAGTGTGTCTGAAGAAACTGTGGTTTGTTCTGAACAAGCTAGGAAATTTTCCCCCTTTTAATTGGGAGCAGCAGCAGTGCACCGTGGATGTGGAAAGGGTCTGGTAATAGTTGCATGTAGCTGCAATAATAGCGGTAGCAGTAGCAGCACAGCATAGAACAGACAGGACAGAAGATGTGTGTGTGTAACTGTTTAGAGATAGTAGTAGTAGTGGAGGTATAGGGGTGACTCAATGGGGGGGCAGAGAGGGGCCGCCTGGTCATACATGGGGCAGAAAGAGTTCACTGAAAGCTGCAGCAAGCTTTGTACACAGTGTATCCATGTAATTCAACAATTTTGCCTTTCATTTGGCAACAAGAAATCTTTCCCCAATTTTGCTTTGATAGTGAGGGTCTAAAAATATAGCTATCCAGTAATCATCAGATTGCTTGCTGCAAATTATATTCCTGTCAGTACTTAGGCAAGCAAGTATAAAGTTTGACATGCTAACCAGCATGCCCTGGAACCCAGTTCTTTCTAGCATCACCCCTTAGCAATAATTGGCGATCATGGCCACTATTGTCATCATCATCATCTGCCTCATGCTTCTTTACCTCCAACTCCTCCTCCTACTCCTCCTCCAGTGAAAGCACCTCATTCTCCTCCACTTCCTTTTCCATAGGAGAATAACTTTTTCCATGTGAGTCCCCACAGGTTGGCCCGCAGAATGCAGAAGGTGTTCTTCCATTACCCCTTAAGCATCTGTTCTAACATAAATATCAAGGGAAATGACATTCTTAATGCCAAAGTCATCACTACTGATAAATCTGCTGGCTTATCAAAGGGCCTGAGTAGGCGACAGGCATCTCTAATGAGCTGCCACTGCCTGACCTTAAAACAGCACATGCTCCCTGCTGAGGTGGCCTGGTACATGAAGGAATCATTCACTGCTTTATGCTGCTCATACAGATTTAGAAGTTGGAATTGGAATGCTGTTGGAATTGGAATACTGTGGATCAAAGTACAATGACAGACTGTTCTGTTGCTGCAAGCCCAGGAGGGAGTTCCTTGCCACATACAAATGGTTGAAATGCAAGGATAGTCTCCTAGATATGGCTAGCACACTCTGCTAGCCACAGTCCCTGCACTGTCCCTATTCAATATTCTACAATTCTACATTAAAAGCTTTCTAACACACTGTACTTAGCGCTTGCCACATCGTTTCCTATGCTCAGTTCACAGTGAAATGGCGGCAACTGCGGAGGATAAGGAGCGGTTACCACAGCGTTTATCAAGAAAGCCCTATCACAAGCTCTAGCCCCACTTCTGAAAGAGGTAAAGGACTTGAGACATGATATGAAGGCACTAGGCCACAGGGTAGAATCCCTTGAAACTAATCAAGGCCTACTCACTATTCACAGCTCCGCGGTTGTTCAGGCTATGGGGGCCCAGATTACCTCTCTTAATAATGCCTACTACCTTATTGAGGACCAGCAGAACCGTAGCAGGAGAAAAAATATCAGGATAAAAGGGCTGCCAGAGTCGGTCGCCCAGGCAGACTTACAATCCACTGCTATGGAGGTATTCACAGGCTTGCTGGGAGCTGACAGAGCCCAAAGCATCATTATTGAACGTACACATCGAGCCCTCAGACCACCACCTAAACAAGAAGAGCCACCAAGGGATGTGATCAGGTCCCCATCGGACCTACCAGTGGCCTGGTCAATTATGGACATATCGCCATTGCAAATTGATTCCTGGTTGCCGGTGGATATAGCTCTGAAAAAAATTACCTCCTCTGTCACCACAAGAAACATGGATGCCAGTAGTCAGACATAAATCACCCAGGAGCAAGAAATACCTCGAGTGAGCCTACAATTTGCCCCTACCTATATTACTATTGTTTGAACTATATTCAAGCGGTGGAAACAAGAAGACCTGTTCGGATACCAGATGAGCTAGGAACCTCCAAAGACCAAGGCGACAAGACCAGGCCTTCACAGAAAAAAGGAACTTTTCTAGCTGTCTTCTGTTTTCATCGCTTTCATGCTCTATTAAGGTTTTTTGTTACTCTCTTGATAGACTGCTGTTTTCTTCTACCTATTTAGTTGTTGCAGACAGTTTGACCAGTACTCCAGTACATGCTATGTCTTTCCCGACAATTTAGCATTCTTATGAATGTCTAGTTGAATTACATAGCAGGGGCGTAGCTAGAACTGACTGGGCCCCACAGCAAAATTTTGTATGGTGCCCCCCTTCATGACTATCCTGGCATCCTATATGTGCATATGTAAGGGAGAGTTCACAGGGCATGGGGCACACACAGTGCAGCATGGGGGGCACAGTACAAGGCAGGGGCACAGGACAGCATAGCGGGCACAGAGCATTATAGGGCGTACAGTACAGGGCAGGAGGCACACACTGTGTAGCATGGGGGACACAGTACAGGGCAGGGGGAAAAATACAGCACAGGGGGTACAGTACAGGTCAGGGGGCACACAGTGCAGAATGGGGGGCACAGTACAGGGCAGGGGGCAAAATACAGCATAGGGGGTACAGTATAGTGCAGAGGCACACAGTAAAAGGCCGGGAGGGCACGTACAGTACAGCATATGGGGCACATGGCAGCATACGGGGCACAGTACAGGGCAAGGAGTACAGTACAGAATAGGAGGCACACACTGTGCAGCATGGGGGGCACAGTACAAAGCAGGGGGCAAGATACAGCATAGGGGTACAGTACAGTGCAGGGGCACACAGTACAGGCCGCGGGGGGGGACGCACAGTATAGCATATGGGGCACATGGCAGCATACGGGGTACAGTACAGGGCAAGGAGTACAGTACAGGATAGGAGGCACACACTGTGCAGCATGGGGGGCACAGTACAAAGCAGGGGGCAAGATACAGCATAGGGGGTACAGTACAGTGCAGGGGCACACAGTACAGGCCGCGGGGGGGGACGCACAGTATAGCATATGGGGCACATGGCAGCATACGGGGCACTGTACAGGGCAAGGAGTACAGTACAGGATAGGAGGCACACACTGTGTGACATGGGGGCACGGTACAGGGGAGGGGGAAAAATACAGCATGGGGTACAGGGCAGCATAGAGGGCACAATACAGCACAGGGAGTACATGGCAGGGGGCACACATAGTGCAGCATAGGGGGCACAGTACAAGGCAGGGGGCACACACAGTGCAGTGCAGGGGGCACACAGTGCAGCATAGGGGGCACAGTACAAGGCAGGGGGCACACACAGTGCAGCATAGGGGGCACAGTGCATTATAGGGGGTACAGTACAGGGCAGGAGGCACACACTGTGTAGCATGGGGGGCACAGTACAGGGCAGGGGGCAAAATACAGCATAGGGGGCAGGGGGCATGCATAATACAGCATAGAGGGCACAATGCAGCATAGGGGGTACAGTACAGGGCAGGGGGCACACATAGTGCAGCATAGGGGGTACAGTACAGGGCAGGGGGCAGAATACAGCATAGGGGGTACAGTACAGGGCAGGGGGCAGAATACAGCATAGGGGGTACAGTACAGGGCAGGGGGCACACATAGTGCAGCATAGGGGACACAGGGCATGGGGCAGAATGCAGCATAGGGGGTGCAGTACAGGGCAGGGGGCACAAACTTACCACTGTTGGTCAGGCTGGCAGTGAGTCTGAAGGTCTGCTGTATTGGCTGGCTGGCAGGCTGCAGCAATGCTCAGATGGCTGAGACAGCGCTGCTCTGGGTTGCTCCTGCTTCCTGGATGTCTGTTACAGCAGGAGCAGGAGGTCAGCTAGCACTACAAGGGAGGTGGAGGGGCAGGTAAGAGAGGCAGCCTGACGGGCAGGCAGGAGTGCAGAGGGTCACATGCAGGGTCCACATGGTGCTTCTGGAAATCTGGGAGCGGGCCCTGTTTGTGACTGAAGTATTACTTGAAAAGATTGGTGGAGCAGCAGCTTCCTCTCACTGCTTCTCCACCAATCAGATTACACAGTGCAGCAGCGCAGAGGAGAGGTAGAAGAATCCCTCTCTCCCCATCCTCTTGTTTTAATGCGCAGCGTTACGATCCCACCCCACCCCTGGAAAGAGAGAGAAATAGAAATATTACTCTGCTGATTTGCCACATCCCTGCTACTGCTCCCGGGCCCTTGCTGAGCTCGGGCCCTGAAGCAGTCGCTTCCCCTATAGCTACGCCACTGTTACATAGGATGCTATTGCAGTACGTGCCATTCACAGACATTCATACGTATAATCAGCATATTTGATGTTTAATGCTTATTCTGTAATATGCCCGGTTAGGATGGCCATTTTACTCTGTCCCTGGTTATCACACCCTCTCTGTTCTACAGGGCGGCAACAGTTGCCCTCTTTAATACAAATGTTTTGCATACTTGTAGTTACTCTCTCGACTCTAGGTCGTTATCTCATGTATGCAATATTTTTCTTTACATTTTCTCTCATACATGATGATGTTGTCGATGTATCTGGTGGTACCACAAACTGGAACATGTTTAGTAGAGATGAGCGAGCACTAAAATGCTCGGGTGCTCGTTATTCGAGATGAACTTTTCCCGATGCTCGGGTGCTCGTTTCGAGTAACGAACCCCATTGAAGTCAATGGGAGACT
>ONZH01008759.1:0-18488 GCA_900303285.1 Rhinella marina
TCCACTCCTCATTGTAGACTTGAGGAATCTGAGTGACCTGACTACCAGTTCTGGTGGAAGTTGACATCTGGCAGTCTACAATCGCTCTGCGCTGCTGGTAAAGTCTGGATAACATGTTTAGTGTCGAATTCCATCTTGTGGGCACGTCGCACAACAGTCAGTGAGCGGGCAGTTGTAGGCGGCGCTGCGCTGCCCTGAGAGTGGCAGCATCTGTGGTCGACTTGCGGAAATGCGCACAGATGCGGCGCACCTTGGTGAGCAAATCAGACAGATTGGGGTATGTCTTGAGGAACCGCTGAACTATTAGATTGAAAACGAGGGCCAGGCATGGCACATGTGTCAGTCTGCTGAGTTGCAGAGCCGCCACCAGGTTACGCCCGTTGTCACACACAACCATACCTGGCTTGAGGTTCAGCAGTGCCAGCCACAGATCGGTCTGCTCCGTGATGCCCTGTAACAGCTCTTGGGCGGTGTGCCTTTTGTCACCTAAGCTCAGCAGTTTGAGCACCGCCTGCTGGCGCTTACCCACGGCACTGCTGCTGCGCCTAGAGCTAACGACTGAAGGCGCCGTGCCCACGGATGGTAATTCGGAGGAGGAGGTGGAGGAGGGGTCGGAGGAGGAGGCATAGTACGTCTGAGAGACCGTGACCGAGGTAGGCCCCGCAATCCTCGGTGTGGGCAGTACATGAGCGGCCCCAGGGTCAGCGGCCACCAAGTTAACCCAATGTGCCGTCAGTGATATATAGAGTCCCTGCCCGGCAGCACTTGTCCACGTGTCCGTGGTTAGGTGGACCTTCTCAGAAACAGCATTGGTCAGGGCACGGATGATGTTCTGTGACACATGCTGGTGTAGGGATGGGACGGCACATCGGGAAAAATAGTGGCGGCTGGGGACCGAATACCGAGGGACAGCCAACGCCATGAGATTGTGAAAGGCCTCGGTCTCTACCAGCCTATAGGGCAGCATCTCCAGGCTCAGCAATTTGGAGATGTGGACGTTGAGGGCTTGGGCATGTGGGTGGAACTGTATTTCCTCTTGCGCTCCAGCGTCTGCTGTAAAGACAGCTTGGTGGACGCTGTGGAGGATCGTGGAGGTAAAGGTTTGGATTTCCGGCGGGAGGCGCTCATGCCGGGGTCCTGGGCAGGGGGTTGACTAGCAAAGGCAGCGAGTGACACAGGGGAAGGAGCAGTGGTGTGACCCGCAGGAGGTGAAAGGCCTTGGTTCCATTGAGTGGTGTGCTTAGCACTCATATGCCTGCGCATGCTGGTGGTGGTTAGGCTAGTAGTGGTGGCACCCCTGCTGATCCTGGTGTGGCACAGGTTGCACACCACAGTTCGTCGGTCATCCTCACTTTCTTTAAAGAACCTCCAGACTTGCGAACATCTAGGCCTCGCCACGGGAGCTTCACTACGTGAAACAGTTGCTGCTGATGCACCAGCTCTGGCCCTGCTTCTCCCTCTGGCCACACCACTGCCTCTTCCAACCTGTTCTGGTGCAGCACTCGCCTCCGCCTCAGAAGCACTGTCTTCACTCGGCTTATCACTTCGTCATCCTCCGATTCCTCAGTCTGCTCCCCCCTCGGACTTCCTGCCCTGACAACAACTTCACCACTGTCTGACAACCGTGTCTCCTCATCGTCTGACACCTCTTTACATACTTCTTCCACTAAGTCAACAATGTCATAATCATCACCCACAGACTGCGACAGTTGGAAAACTTGGGCATCGGGAAAGAGGTCAGCAGCAACCTGAGAAGTGGTTTGTGACTCTGGGAAGGGTCCAGAAAACAGTTCCTCAGAGTATGCCGGATCGCATTCCAAATTTTCCTGGGAGGGGGCAGACTGGGGGGAAGGAGGTTGAGGTGGAGGAGCCAGAGGAGTGCTCCCTTGGGTAACGTGGGTGGACTGCGTGGAAGACTGACTGGTGGACAAATTACTTGAAGCATTGTCCGCAATCCACGACATCAGCTGTTCGCACTGTTGTGGTTTCAACAGTCCTCTACCATGTGTCCCTGTAAGTTGAGACATGAAGCTAGGGAGTGTAGCTCTGCGGCGTTCCCCTGCTCCCTCATCAGCAGGTACTGTCTCACCCTGCCCAGGACCATGGCCTCTGCCCCCTGCAGTAATTGAATGCCCACGCCCACGCCCTCGTCCTCGACCCTTAGCCCTGGGGTTCAACATTTTCTGTATACAAGTGTATTATATAAAAAAAAATAAATGGGCCTGCTGTACTGAAACCCTCAAACTTGTTCAATCTGAACAAGAAAATATATAGGTCGATAAGTTAGAGCAAAATTACGTATGTTATTACGTACCGTGCAGTATGGAGCAATTACACTGAAACTATTAGATTAGGCAGACTTGGTCTGCTTAAGTGCAACCCAGACAAATGTCGCACAGAGATTTTTGTAATGTAGCTGTATCAGTGAGAGCAAAAGACCTTTTTTAATTAAGTGGCGTACAGAATGGATCACCTAGACAGAAAATACGGATTGTGGTTTGTATATAGGTGGATATGTTAGAGCAAAATTACTTATTTTATTACGTACCGTGCAGTATGGAGCAATTACACTGAAACTATTAGATTAGGCAGACTTGGTCTGCTTAAGTGCAACCCAGACAAATGTCGCACAGAGATTTTTGTAATGTAGCTGTATCAGTGAGAGCAAAAGACCTTTTTAAATTAAGTGACGTACAGAATGTGCCACCTGGACAGAAAATACGGATTGTGGTTTGTGGTGACTGGACAGCTGAACTGTGACACACAGAATGGTTCCACACAGCTGTATGAAATGGATCTGTATCACTGAGAAAAAAAAAAAAAAAAATTTTTTTATTTTTATTTTTTTATTTTTTTTTTTTTAGTTTTATTTTTTTTTTAACGTGATGTGCAGAAACTATCAGAGAGCAAACTCAGCCCCTGCTGACTGTGGCTATTTTGACTGCAACCCAAACAAATGTCGCACAGAGATTTTTGTAATGTAACAGTATCAGTGAGCGCAAAAGACCTTTTTTAATTAAGTGACGTACAGAATTTGTCACCTGGACAGAAAATACGGATTGTGTTTTGTATATAGGTGGATAAGTTAGAGCAAAATTACGTATGTTATTACGTACCATGCAGTATGGAGCAATTACACTGAAACTATTAGATTAGGCAGACTTGGTCTGCTTAAGTGCAACCCAGACAAATGTCGCACAGAGATTTTTGTAATGTAGCTGTATCAGTGAGAGCAAAAGACCTTTTTTAATTAAGTGACGTACAGAATGTGTCACCTGGACAGAAAATACGGATTGTGGTTTGTGGTGACTGGACAGCTGAACTGTGACACACAGAATGGTTCCACACAGCTGTATGAAATGGATTTGTATCACTGAGATAAAACAACAAAAAAACTATTTATATATATATACAGTATATATATATATAATTTTTTTTTTATATATATATATATTTTTTTTTAACGTGACGTGCAGAAACTATCAGAGAGCAAACTCAGCCCCTGCTGACTGTGGCTATTTTGACTGCAAAGAGAGAAAGAAGAAAGAAGGTAGCGCCAACTGTGTGATATCATCTAGGTACTGTAAAGTATTAAGGTAAAATTGTGCTTACCCTTATTTGTTGCGAAGAGCCACAACAAACTGTAGAACGCCTTCTGGTTATTTTTTATAGAACCCACCAGCATCCGGGGTTCTTCTTTAAGACTGCAGCCTGCGATCCTCAGGTCCCTTGCGGTTGGAAGCCGTGCAGGGTCTCGATGGCAGTAGTAATATTAAGGAAGTATGGTTGGATCGCACTGTAGCCGGCGCTGTCTTTAAAGATGGACTATCACTCTCTCAGTTAGTAAAGAGTGCTATATTTATTAAAGTTATCGTCAACGCGTTTCGAGGGTATTATGCTTCCCTCTTCGTCAGGACGATATTACATGTTACACAGACAATTACACACTTTATAGAATGGGGGTTGTTTTGGTGCGAGGGGAAAGAGGGGTGTGTTGGGGGGGTGTCCTCCGCTATAACGCCGCTTTTGATGGTATCACCCCGAAATTAGTTTTGTAGGAAAAAAGGGTGTGGAACATTAAATAAATAAAATGCAAAGTAAAATAGAGATGTAAAAGCATAGAGGATATCTCTTATCTATATTAGTAAAAAGGAAACATGTTTCTGATTAAAATTAGATACTAAATGACATGCTTGATCTATTGGGCAGAACATTGTTGCAAAGCAGTCTTTTATGGAGTAGTTGTCTAGTCTGTACTCTCTCGATATAGATCTTATATTGTGGG
Organism: Rhinella marina; assembly: GCA_900303285.1. Lineage (NCBI taxonomy): Eukaryota > Metazoa > Chordata > Amphibia > Anura > Bufonidae > Rhinella > Rhinella marina. The sequence continues at coordinate 4,286 of ONZH01008759.1, forward strand.
TTAATGTGAGCGTAAAAATATCTATATGTGTAAACATACAGTAGAGCGGGTTCTAGTAGGTGTAAACATAAATACTTACATATATATATGTATACTCATTTTATCTATTCCTCCTACATGATTAGTTGGTAATTGTTTAGTAAACCAGTGTTGTTCAAGCGCGACACTGGAACGATGTCCTTTCACTCGACTATCTTGTCTCGGCATACTCAGTCTTGCTGTTGTATGGGGAATCTCGCGAGATTTCGCTCTGTTCTCTGGGGCTCCACTGATGCGGTGGGTTTGGACAGGGCAGAATATTGAGTGAGTATCATTTGTTTTGCACTGGTAGGGGATACAGATTTATGGTCATTTTCTGACCTAGCTCATTGGATGTGGATCTACATGGATTACTGTGTGTAATATCTAGTATATAGAATACTTTTTCAGCGATTTTTTCATATTAGCCAGTTGCTATCTGAAGTTTATTGGTAGAGTATTCTGTATAGTTTACAGTGTGGTCTTATTTTTCAGCAATTTTAACCATTGGTTGTCTGATATTTATTGATAGGGTATTTGTTGATATGGTGTTCTGTATAGTTTACAATATGGTCTCATTTAACTCGTTGAGTCCATAAGGTATTAGTGTGTTTAGTTGGTAGATCCAATATATTTCGCGTTTTTGCAGCATGTTAAACCTATTGTAGGGGTTTTATGGGATCTGGTCGATTGGGGTGATTTTTATTGAATGTTCTTGTTTTTCTTTAGTTGTTGCACAATGTCTGGAGAGACCATGCTTATTGTAGAGACGTTTTATGTTATACCTGTGTTGATTGAGTCTGCAATGGAGGGGCTGTGTGGTGCGGCCTACATATTGTAGGCCGCATTCAGGGGCGTAGCTATAGGGGGTGCAGCGGTAGCAGTCGCTACCGGGCCCAGGAGCCTGAGGGGGCCCAAAGACCCTTGTGCCACATAAGAAGAAACACAGAACACAAAGGGAAGGAGGGCCCAAGCTGAACTCTTGCTCCGGGGCCCATGAGCCTTTAGCTACGCCCCTGGCCGCATTGACATTCTATTAGATATATGACATATGCTGATTGGCAGTTCAGGTTTTGTTTTATGTGAAAAGTTGTTCCATTTGTGTTTGATTTGAAGTGATTTTGTGCATGGGTGATCAACTTACAACATAGACAACGGTTTTTGTCACATCGATAGCTTCCTGTTTTCTGTTGTGATGTGTGATCTTTGTTTTCTTTTTCTCCCTTATGTTGTTGTAGTATGCTGGGGGCTATAAGGTTTTTGACTGTTGGGGCTCTCCTATATGTGATAATCGTTTTTTTGGGAGATATTTTGCTAGGTAGGGATCCCTCATTAGGATGTGCCAGTGTTTTTCCATTATTTTTTTAATTTGATTATTTGAGGTGCTATACTGTGTTATTAGATTGATAAGTTCCCTAGGAGTTTCGTTCTTTTTGCTGGGGAGTAGGCAATCAGCTTGGGAGATTTTTTCGCATTTTCTATATGCGTCCCTGATTAGTTTTTTTGGATAGTTTTTTTCTTTAAACCTAGTATTAAGAATTTTTGCTTGTTCTTTGTATTCCATGGGGTCGGTGCAGTTTCGTCTGATGCGTTTGTATTGGCTGTATGGTATATTATTAAGCCATTTTTTATGATGGAAGCTGGAAAAATGAATGTAGCTGTTTGTGTCTATGGGTTTGAAATAGGTTTTGGTTGTTATTATTTTTTCTATGGGAGTGATGACAATATTGAGGAATTCTATGCTGGTTTTACTGTAATTGAGGGTGAAGGAGATGCCCCAGTCAGTACTGTTTAGATATTCACAGAAAAAGTTTGCTGTATTTTCATCCTCGTCCCAGATTATAAATAAATCATCGATATATCTTCTGTAGTGTACTATGTTATTTTTGAAGATTGGATTGTCCCAGATGTGAATTTTTTCGAATTCCCCAATAAATATATTCGCGAAGGACGGTGCTACCTTCATTCCCATCGCGGTCCCTCTTTGCTGATGAAATGTCTCATTATTGTATATGAAGTAGTTGTTTTTAAGAATAAAGTCTAGGCCTTTGATTAGGAAATTAATTTGTGGTGTTTTTAATGATTCATCTCTTGATAGGCAGTCAAAAACACATTTTTCACCTAGTTCATGAGGTATATTTGTGTATAAGGCTGTGACATCTAAGGTGAGGAGGGCCAGAGAGGATTGCCATGGTATATTTTGCAGTTCTATTATGAGTTGTCTGGAATCATGGAGATAACTTGGTAATTGTTGTACATATGGATGGAGATATAGATCAAGGAAGTGTGACAGATTGCTAGTTTCACAATTGGTATTCGATATTATGGGGCGGCCTGGTGGTTTTTCTATGTTCTTATGTATTTTTGGTAAATAGTAGAAGTAGGGTGTACAAGATGTTTTGGGGAGTAAGAATTTTTTCTCCTTTTTGTTTATATAGTTGTTTTCAAATGCTGTTTTTATTAGTATATTTAGTTCTTTCAGAACCATTGGAAAAGGGTTTTCTGTAATTTTCTTATAGTACATTATGTCACTGAGTATATTTTGTGCTTCTTCTTCGTATTGAGAGTAATCTAGGATTACGATACCCCCACCCTTATCCACTGGTTTGATTACTATATTAGTGTTTTTTTTGTAAGTATTTTAGGGCTCTCTGTTCGATTATTTTTAGATTTTTTGGAGGTTGTTCATGTTCTTTGTTATCGGACAATACTTTGAGTTCAGAGGAGACAAGTTCACAAAAGGTAGGGATTATGTACCCTTCATTATGAATTGGAAAAAATTGGATTTTGGTCTGATATCTTGATGTCTGTACGTGGCTGCCATTAGGTCTGTTTCCATATTGTCTATGGTGTCTAGTTTCGAGATTTTATTTTTCTCGATTTCAAAATGACGTTTGATTGTGAGTTTTCTTCTGAATTTCTGTATGTCGATAAATAGCTCAAGCTATTTACGAAAAAAAGGCTTGTTTCGTAAGCGGATAATTTATGTTGTGACAGGTTGAATATTTTGACCGTAGAGGGTTTTTTATAATTCTGCGTGGAGATAGTTTTTTTATTTATATTTTTATCTAGTATTTTCCTTTTTTGTACTCCTCCCCTGTTTCCCCGTGTTCTAATTTTCTTTTTCTTTGTGTGGGCTTGAAGTATTGCGTAATCTGGTGGTTCAGTTTGATTGGTGGAGTAATTTGTGGAGGAGTGACCTCCAAGGGTTTGACAAGCCCTAAAAAAGGTACTATCCCCTTACAGTTGGTGTTGGTATTGTCAATAGTAATCACAGAGGTAGGGGACGTTGTTCGACTACTGATTTGTTTTTCTGTATCATTTTCTATATATTGGGTAGTAGTTTGGGAATGAGCTGTACTACTATTTATATCCTGCTTGTTTTCTCCAATTTGTGTTGGAGTAGGATGGAGTGTAATGTCATTGAGATTTATGAGCATGGAGGTATCACACGTGGTTATCTGTTTGTGCGGTGTCGTGGGTTTATTCTCTATATTATTTCTATATCCAGACAGTCGATCTCTAGAGGAGAGATACTTTTCTCTGAGGGCTCTGAATTTCTCAAGGAATTCATCTGTGGGGAGGTCATTAATATTTGTGTCTGACTTTTTTGTTGTTTGTACCTGTTCTGTTCCTAGGGTGTCGGGGATGGTATTGTTCGTGTGTATAACGTGGATATCTGGGATTTTGTTTGTGTTTTGGTGGGTCCTTATTTGTAGCGATTTTTCCCTCATTTCTGGTTTCTGGGCATGCTGTGTTTGTGTGTCTCCCTTATTTGATATTTGGATTATGTCTCTGTCCTGTGTGGGGTGGTTCTTATAGTTATTTTGTTTGTTATAGTGGGTGTTAGAGAAGGATCTGCTCTTTTGTATGTTTGAAGTGTATTTATTTGTATTCCTAGGTTTGTACGTTTGGTAACTTGCTGTATTTATTCTGCCATGGTCATAATTTGAGTGGTCTGCTGTCTTAATACTGTCGTAGTCATGATTTAGGAGGTTTGTTCTGTTATGTTTCCCTTTCCATGTGCGGTAGTTCCCTGATTTTTTGTCATTCCTATCTCTATGTAGTTTTTTTTATTTTTTCGCTATGATGTCAGTCTCCATATGGCGAATCCTGTTTGTGAGGTTTTGATTGATAGAGGGGAAATTTGGATGGGAGGAGAATTGTTTCAGTATTGCTATATTTGTTTCAATATCCTGTGTGTATTTGTCTGACAGAGATTTTCTTTTGTTTAATAGTAAACGCATGAGGCCTGCAGTGCATTGATCCAGGTAGTCATTCCACTCATAGCTGAAGGTAGGGTCCTCGCTAAAAGTGGGTGGAATGGCTATCCTAAGACCCCTGGGCGCCAGGCCTTCACATAAATATATATTCAGAAACATTACATCTAATTGGTGAAACAATTCATCTTTCAGGTTGCTTTCAAAAGCTTTAAAAATGTCCAGCATTTTTTTTGGTACCATCATCATTATAGATTTTCTGTTGTAGTTTTTCACTATTGTCATTTTCTTGGTACAGACCTTGTTTGGTTGTATATCGATTTACCAGGTTCTGTCTTTGCGATGTGCGGTTCCCAAAGTATTCCATTCTCAGCGGCTTATGATGAGCAAACAGTCTTATGAATTGGATGGCTTGATATCGATCACTCGAGGCTGCTGTACCTTCTGGTTGTAGGAAATGCCTACTCCGGTGTGTCAGTTCTGTTGCTGGCTCCGGTATATTATAGAGAGAAAGAAGAAAGAAGGTAGCGCCAACTGTGTGATATCAGCTAGGTACTGTAAAGTATTAAGGTAAAATTGCGCTTACCCTTATTTGTTGTGAAGAGCCACAACAAACTGTAGAACGCCTTCTGGTTATTTTTTATAGAACCCACCAGCATCCGGGGTTCTTCTTTAAGACTGCAGCCTGCGATCCTCGGGTCCCTTGCGGTTGGAAGCCGTGCAGGGTCTCGATGGCAGTAGTAATATTAAGGAAGTATTTTGACTGCAACACAGACAAATGTCACACAGAGATTTTTGTAATGTAGCTGTATAAGTGAGAGCAAAAGACCGTTTTTAATTACGTGACGTACAGAATGTGTCACCTGGACAGAAAATACGGAGTGTGGTTTGTGGTGAGTGGACAGCTGAACTGTGACACACAGAATGGTTCCACACAGCTGTATGAAATGGATTTGTATCACTGAGATAAAACAACAAGAAAACTATTTTTTTATATTTTTTTTTTATATATATATTTTTTTTAACGTGACGTGCAGAAACTATCAGAGAGCAAACTCAGCCCCTGCTGACTGTGGCTATTTTGACTGCAACCCAGACAAATGTCGCACAGAGATTTTTCTAATGAGCTGTATCAGTGAAAGCAAAAGACCGTATTTGATTACGTGACGTACAGTATGGGTCACCTGGACAGAAAATACGGATTGTGGTTTGTGGTGAGTGGACAGCTGAACTGTGACACACAGAATGGTTCCACACTGCTGTATGAAATGGATTTGTATCACTGAGATAAAACAATAAAAAAGGGTTATATATGGCAATAGCTGCACTACTAGTGCCAGCCAGCCCAGCCAGGAGACAAAAAAAATGTCTTGTAGCCCTTAGAAGAGCTGTTAGGTCTTTTGAGATCACTCCTGCCTAACAGAGAACTAAATCCAGGCCCTAACACTCTCTCTGAAACGCAGCAGCTCTGTCCCTAACGACATCCGGACAGCATCTGAGCCGAGCACCGCGGGCAGTCACTAGTATATTCCAGGGTCACCTGATCAGGCCAGCCAACCCCTGCTATCGACATGTAAGGGCCCCACGTGATGCTGGGTGTACCGCAGAGTCTCCTGGCTTGTGATTGGCTGAGTTTATAGGCGGCAAAAATTCAAAATGCGGGCGATGCCATTTCCTCAAGCATGGCGAGATACTCGTCCGAGCAGCGAGCACTTACGAGTACCGTAATACTCGAACAAGCACCAAGCTCGGACGAGCATTCTCGCTCATCTCTAAATATAATCAATGGCCCCCACAAAAAAAAAATAAAAAATTATTAAATATGTTTGAATATAGGGAAACTGATTTAGGCATAAATTCATTATCCTGCACAGATACTTTTGCGTGCTAACCTGTGTATTGATCACCTATATGCTGATTTAATTAAATTGAACAACACAAAATAAAATCCCAACCACGTGGAAATAGAATTCATTGAAACAGACAATTGAGGTCTGATGTTCAATTTCTCATAATCATTTACAGGTAGATTTCTGCCCTACCCTGTGTCTTGTAGTAATCACATATATATGCTGGTTTAAATACATTTAACAATCCCCCCAAAAATATATTCCAACTGTGTGGAAATGTGTGTAATCAGATATATATGCAGCTTAATTAAATTGAACTCCCCCCAAAAAATGTAAATTGTGATCGTGTGGAAACTGAATATAAGTAAATGGACGATTGAGGCTTGGAGCTAAATTTCTCATTAATACTCACAGGTAGATTGCTGCTATGCCTTGTGTCTTGTAGTAATCACATATATATGCTGGTTTAATTAAATTTAATATTCCCCCAAAAAATAAAAAATTCCATCTGTGTGGAAACTGAATATAGTTAAATGGACGATTGGGGCTTGATGCTGTATTTCACCTTAATACATACTGGTAGATTGCGGCCACACCAGGGGTATTTCTGTAGTAATCACATATATATGCTTTTTAACCCTTTCATGACCGAAAAAGGCCTGAATGTCTAGGCAACTTTTTGTGATTTTTTTTTTTATTTGTTTGACTACCAAAATAATTTTTGCATTATTTTTACTTGATACTTAGGACATTTTATTAGAATGGGTTTTTTTTAGTTTAATTTGAAAGAAAATTGCTAATTCCTATTAAAAAAAGTAATTATTTTTAATTACAGATTTTTATTTCTTAAATATTAAAACTGACACAAATTAATTATTGCAAGGGGTTCCCTATTTTGTGACAATTGTTTTGATATATAACATGTATATGTTTGGTTTAATGGGGCGACTATGGTGACGGTTTCCGTTGGCGACTGCATTTTTAATTTTATTTTTTTATTTGTATTTTTTTTATTATTTTTTTACTTATATTTTAATTTTTTTTCGGCACATAATATGCACCCCAGGACATTAATTTTTTTTCTTGCTTTTTATTTTTCACTGGAGCCCCAGTTACAGAGGAAAAACTACACACAGGCAGAGCTGATCAGGGTCTCCTTAGACCCAGCACCTCTGCTCCTGCCCCAGGCACCCCCTGCTCTCCGGCATTGGTCTTCCACCGGAACAGGAGAAAGCAAAAGCTGTAGTAAACCACTCCTGTCTTCTCCTCAGGGTCCCTGCTGTGTCTGTCAGCCGGCACCCGACCTGCTCATGCTAGATTGCAGGAGCTTTAATCCCAGCGCTGATTAACGAAGGAAGTGTGCTCTCCTATAACAAAGGGAGAGGTGCACGCGCGTGGTTTATAGTGCACAAGGCAAGACATGGCAATGAGGGCAGAAGTAGCTGTATGCCTGCGGGTGCCTGCTCCGCCTGCAAGTTAGGCCAGAGCTGGGACCCATTGCGCTACAGTGTGCAGATGGCGCATAGGGTTCAGGTGACAGTGAGATGTAGGGACCATTTTTCCTGTCCCCTGGCCAGCCAGATTTATCAGCAGGATGTGAAGGAGTGGAATGAAATAATTAATTCCGCATTTGTCACACACAGGTGTGTGTGTGTGTGGGGGGGACCAAACCGAGCGTAGGAGGGAAAGGAGATTAGGCCTAGAAACTAAGGAAGGAAGATGGATACCTCCTACAGGAAACCCTGGCTCAATTCCTGTCTATCTACCAGTATGAACAGGCCTCAAAGGTAGGCAACTTTATACACAGGAACCTAAACACCGAACTGACCCTATAGGACCCTAGAATTAATGACAGGAATGAGTCTACCTGTTCCTCCAAAAGGAAGGAAACAAAACAAAACACACAGAAGGGAAAAGGAAACTTATCTTTCAATGAAGAAATGGAGGCTCCAGGAACTCAGCTGAGAGCCAACACAAAACCACCACAATATCCACTGAAGCTATAAACTGCAAGGAATAGTGGGAGAAGAAGCAATAAATAGGGGAGGGACAATTACCACACCAGGATCACCTGAGGGAAAGGGTGTGGTAAATACCAACAACAAAAAAGGAAAATATGTCAGATTATACCACGTGTTGCCAATCTGACAGAACTCCTGTTACCTGTCATAGGAATGTCCGTGACAGTATTCCTGGTGACTGACAAATAAAGTGGCCTCCGCAAAAGGCCTGTGCAAACGGCAGGTGTCAAACATGAGCTGTCACTGGCTTATGTCAAAGTTACACAGGGGAGTAACTCCTGTCCACCTGCATCATCAAGAAATCATTCATAGACTTCCTTTGCTCATAGAGTTGGTCCAACATGGGGAGGGTGGAGTTCCAACGTGTAAAAACTTTGCATATGAGGCGATGTTGGGGAACACCATTCGGTCTTTGCAGCTCAAGCAGGGTGAGTTTTGCAGGGTAAGAGTGGCTGAAGTGCATGCACAGTTTCCTGGAAATATTACTCCTAACACTAGGAGTGCCTGACACTGCCTCTATGAAGCTGTGCCCCACTAGTTTTTTCCAGACTTACAGGCTCCTAAATAGCAGATGGTCTACTCTGAGCAACTTTTGGCTCAAGATCTCACACTTCTTCCAACCTGCTGGCTCACAGCCATGCTTACACCCTGCTGGCTGAGTCACACTCTACCATCCTGCCGCTGTCTCACAGGCAAGCTGCCATCCTCACCCACTGATGATGATAATGATAAAGCCCCCTCTTCACCCATCACTGATGTCACCTTCACCAGTCTCATGGCCTTGTCGCTGACCGCTCAAACACGCGCTCCCACGCAACTCTCATCTTCGCTACTTGCCCACCTACAAGAGGAAGCAGCGGATCTCTCCTCCTAACCTGGGCTGGGCAGTAGTTGCTGACTGCCCTCAATAAGCTCATCCTCGCTGAAAAGCGGAGCAGAGCCAGCAGCATGCAATACTTTTCATACAGAAGGAGCAGAAAATGAAAGAGGTAGGTTCAGGATAGGTGGGGGCACATAGCTTGTCCCTGGGCTAAGTGTAGTGTCAGAGGAACCTACCGACTCCTGGCTAGGGGCGTCTGATGTCAGTTGAGATGATGTTGAAGACCGAGTCAACCATTCAAGGACACTGGCAGCTCTGGCCTGTTGCTGCGACTGGTGGTACCACCCCCCTTCTTCTGCTGCTACTTTTGCCGGCTCCAGAGACATTTATGCAACTGCCCGTTCCCTTGGAAGACTCTGGCACCTGTCTGTCATCCATACTGTACAGTAACAGTAACTGTAAGTGTAAAATAGCGGTAGTATTAGACCACTTTTTTACCCCAATTAGTGATTTAACCCCTTCGCGACCGGAGCTTTTTTCGGTTCTGCATTTTCGTTTTGCGCTCCCTGCCTTCAAACAGCCATAACTCTTTTATTTTTCTGTTCACATAGCTGTATGAGGGCTTGTTTTTTGCGGGACAAGTTGTACTTTCCAACGCCACCATTTAATATTGCATACGGTGCAGTGGGAAGCGGGAAAAAAATTCCAAACCGGGTGAAATTGCAAAGAAAACGCTATTCCGCTACAGTTCTACGGGTTTCTTATTTACAGCGTTCGATGTGCATTAAAACTGATCCATTACTTTCATTCTACTGGTCAGTACGAATCCGGCAATACCTAATATGTATAGTTTTTCCTGCGTTTTCATAGTGATAAACTAATTAGAAAGTTGCCCTTTTTTTTTTTTTTTTTTTCCTTGTCAAATCTTGACCCCTATAAAACTTTTTGGTATTTATGTGTACAGAGCTGTATGGGGGCTCATTTTTTGCGGGACGATCTGAAGTTTTTATTGATACCATTCTGGGGTGTGTATGACTTTTTGATCACTTTTTATTTAATTTTTTTTAGAAAAAAAAAGCGACAAAAAACGGCAAATCGCCATTTGGACGCTTTTTTCCACCACACAATTCGCCGTATTGGAATTTTTTTTTTTATATTTTAAAAGTACGGGCGTTTTCGGTCACGGTGATACCCATGATGTCTATATTTATTGTTATTTAGGTATTTATTTTTTACTTATACGGAAAGGGGGGTGATTTGAACTTTTACATCTTTTTTATTTTTTATATATTTTTTAACATTTTTTTTAATTTTTTTTGTACTATTAGAAAGCTCAAATATGGGCTTATATATTGTGGCTTTTTTTTTTTTTCTTTATGAGCAATTCTGGGTTTTAAAGACTCAGAAAGCCATGAATTGCTCATTTCTTATCCTGGCCTGCCATCTAGTGACCAGAATAAGAATTGCAGTTTGAAAACTGTAATCCTCACCAGCGAGGATTACAGTTTTCATATGGTGTACAGACACCCCGATTGGCCACACGGGGTGTCTGTACACCACCCGGAAGCGAACGCTTCCGGGTTTAGACGCAACTAGATGCCGTGATCACGTGTGATCACGGCATCTAGTCAACCCGGAAGACGCCGCCGATGGAGTAGGTAGCGGCAAGTCTCTGCTGTTAGAAACAGCATAGACTTGCCGGCCATGACGCCCGCCGCACCCGCGAGCGGGCGCCATGTGCCCGCATCGCCCCAGCGCCGTACATGTACGGCGCTGGGGGTGAAGGGGTTAAGGCCAAATGGAATTACCAGGGTCGGACTGGGGTGTCTAGGGCCCACCAGTAAAATTCCCACTGGGGGCCCACTGTAAAGCTCACTCTGGGGGCCCACATGCATATGCTACCTGCCTACGCTATCCAGTCTTTTATATGGACATAGGCAATGTACTGCATAGCATCTTAGGCAGCCTATTTATAGGTCAGTCTACTGTGCCATGTGTCACTTGTGCAGGAGGTGGGGGACTAGAGGCCTACCTAGCTCAGGGGCCCACCGGGGGATTCACCTGTTCCCCTGTGGGCCAGTCCGAGCCTGGGAATTACTATAAAACAAGGTGTAAACCCAAATAACTGTAAAAACAAAACATTTTTTCACACTAATTAGAGATGAGCGAATCGATTCGTCGATTCGTTGATTCATATCGAATCTTGGGAATTTTTAGCTGCGAAGCGAATCTGAATATTAGGTGATTCGCTTCGGCTTTGTACGCATTCGCTACGTAGTTTGTCCTATAAATTATACGCTATTGCTACGTATAAGTTACTGTATACGCTGTTGCGTACGAATTCAATTCATTAGCGAACTTTCATTGTTAGTTCGTTTATCGTGCGCAAAAGCCCGGGAAGAAAGCGGTCACCTGACCTAGTGGGCAGGGCTTGCTCTGATTGGCTCAGGCTCGGTAAGCCAGTGACGCATCACTTCTGCTGCGACTGCTGAGACAAGCAGAAGCACTGTGTATGAAGTTCTGAGACCTGTTTTGTGAAAATTTGATATAATAGCTCTGGGAATCCATATCACACATATCAGGGATACTGCAGGGCAATTGCAGGGCCAATTCAGGGCTAGTATTTAATCAAGCAGGGAGAGAAAGACAGGGAGAGACAGTGAGATACAGGGACAAAGACCAGCTGCAGGGCCACAGAGTGAATTGAAAAATGTCTGGAATGGATAAGCAAAAGGGGTTCAGTTCCAGCCAGACTTTGAGCTCTAAAAAAAGGAGAAGGTGGCACAGGGCAGCAGTGCAAAAGGACCTGTAGCCGAAGCCTCTACTAGCAGTATTCGCAATACTTGGCCGTTGTTCCACCAGGCCAACCCACCGAGGTGCAAAATTGTAGTGGAGGAGAAAGTAGATGAGGTAGTGGAGTCAGAGGCGTAGCTAGAGGCTCAGCACAGGGGGGGGCGAAACATACTTGAGTGGGCCCCCCACTTAGTGGCATCCCAAACGCACGTTTCCAACTTCACAGGCACATACTACTAGTTGTGGTTATAATATTGTATTAGAAAGATGACTGTATAAACTCCTAGATCATCTATGCTGTTAAGTACAGTACAATAGACTTTCTACATACCCTAGTCTAAATACTCTACCACATAATGCAGTAAAATGTAGGAGTAATAGGAGTAAAAAACATGGGGACTCCTATGTTAAAGGAAATCTGTCCCCAGCTTTTACATCACTAAACTAACAGTCCCCTGCCCCCATCAGACCTCAGATAAGCTTAATGTGCCCCCATCAGACCTCAGATCAGCGTATTGTGCCTCCATCAGACCTCAGATCAGCGTATTGTGCCCCCATCAGACCTCAGATCAGCAAAATGTGCCCCCATCAGACCTCAGATCAGCAGAATGTGCCCCCATCAGACCTCAGATCAGCAGAATGTGCTCCCATCAGACCTCAGATCAGCAGAATGTGCCCCATCAGACCTCAGATCAGCAGAATGTGCCCCATCAGACCTCAGATCAGCAGAATGTGCCCCCATCAAACCTCAGATCAGCAGAATGTGCCCCCATCAGACCTCACATCAGCAAAATGTGCACCCATCAGACCTCAGATCAGCATATTGTGCTCCATCAGACCTCAGATCAGCGTATTATACCCCCATCAGACCTCAGATCAGCAGAATGTGCCCCCATTAGTCCTCACATCAGCCTACTGTGCCCCCATCAGACCTCAGATCAGCTTATTGTGCCCCATCAGACCTCAGATCAGCGTACTGTGCCCCATCAGACCTCAGATCAGCAGAATGTGCCCCCATTAGTCCTCACATCAGCCTACTGTGCCCCCATCAGACCTCAGATCAGCGTATTGTGCCTCCATCAGACCTCAGATCAGCGTATTGTGCCCCATCAGACTTCACATCAGCCTATTGTGCCCGATCAGACCTCAGATCAGCGTACTGTGCCCCATCAGACCTCAGATCAGCAGAATGTGCCCCCATTAGTCCTCACATCAGCCTACTGTGCCCCCATCAGACCTCAGATCAGCGTATTGTGCCTCCATCAGACCTCAGATCAGCGTATTGTGCCCCATCAGACCTCAGATCAGCGTATTGTACCCCCATCAGACCTCAGATCAGCAGAATGTGCCCCCATTAGTCCTCACATCAGCCTACTGTGCCCCCATGAGACCTCAGATCAGCGTATTGTGCCTCCATCAGACCTCACATCAGCCTACTGTGCCCCATGAGACCTCAGATCAGCGTATTGTGCCCCATTAGTCCTCACATCAGCCTACTGTGCCCCCATCAGACCTCAGATCAGCAGAATGTGCCCCCATCAGACCTCAGGTCAGCATATTGTGCCCCCATCAGACCTCAGATCAGCAGAATGTGCCCCCATCAGACTTCACATCAACCTACTGTGCCCCATCAGACCTCAGATCAGCGTATATTGTGCCCCATCAAACCTCAGTCAGCGTATTGTACCCCCATCAGACCTCAGATCAGCAGAATGTGGCCCCATCAGACCTCACATCAGCCTACTGTGCTCATCAGACCTCACATCACCCTGATGTGCCCCCATCAGACCTCAGATCAGCGTATTGTGCCTCCATCAGACCTCAGATCAGCGTATTGTGCCCCCATCAGACCTCAGATCAGCAGAATGTGCCCCCATTAGTCCTCACATCAGCCTACTGTGCCCCCATGAGACCTCAGATCAGCGTATTGTGCCCCCATCAGACCTCACATCAGCCTACTGTGCCCCCATCAGACCTCAGATCAGCAGAATGTGCCCCATCAGACCTCACATCAGCCTACTGTGCCCCGTCAGACCTCAGATCAGCAGAATTGCCCCCATCAGACCTCACATCAGCCTACTGTGCCCCATAGTGACTCCCCCCATCAGACCTCCCCCATCAGACTCAGATCAGCAGAATGTGCCCCCATCAGACTCACATCAGCCTACTGTGCCCCCCGAGACCAGATCAGGCAGAATGTGCCCCATCAGACCTCAGATCAGACAGCGTATGTACCCCATCAGACCTCAGCCTACTAATGTGCCTTGTACCTCCAGCCATCAGAGCCCCCCATCAGACCTCAGATCAGCAGAATGTGCCCCATCAGCCTAGACTAGATCAGTCAAGCCTACTGTGCCCCATCAGACCTCAGATCAGCGTATTGTGCCCCATCAGACCTCAGATCAGCGTATTGTATCCCCCATCAGACTTAGATCAGCAGAATGTTGCCCCCATTAGTCCTCAATCAGCCTACTGTGCCCC
>ONZH01008760.1:0-25973 GCA_900303285.1 Rhinella marina
CCCCAAAAATTCATCTGTTCCTGTGCCTGATCCACCCAAGTTGAATCTGTCCCATCCTGAGAAATTCCCCCCCAAGGAGTCCCCACTGTAACTTGCTTCCCATACAACTACCTCACCCCCCGACACCTGTGTCTCGCCATTGTCCACCACCTCCTCAGACAACACTGGTAAATCCCCACTGTCAGCACACAGAAACAGCAAAAGGTCTTGCGAATTAGGGCAGAGAATGTTCTGGGCTAGCACATCAGGGAAGGGGTGACTATGGGGTTCCAGGGAGTACGTGACCACATGCAATATCCATTTAAAAGTCATGCCACACTTGATGTAGCTCATAATTGACAATTGTACCGGCTGATGCTAAATTTTTAAGTTGGGGTCCTGCGTCGTCATTCTAACTACATCCGGCTGTTATCACCACCACACACGCTAGCCCAGGGGGCACTCCTCTGTCTCTTCCAGCGAAACCTCCTTCCCCCCAGCCTGCCCCCCACCTACAGGCTTTCTCTACAAACAATTTACCCGGATAGGGGACGTATTAGATATTGTAGTGATGTTTTTTTTTTCTTATTTTATTTGCCTCCTGACCTGTGATAGGCAGCGCATGGACACGTCCCCTTAGCTGCAGTAGGAAAGACACTCCCCTGGCCAGAGCAAGCTCTTTTTCCAGTTTCCGTGGTCAAAAAATCCATTAAATATAAGGTCCCAAGATAGGGGACGTATACGGTATTAAACTGAGAAGAACCGATACCATATCGGGTGATGCAACAGTTTCTCCAAATCCATTCTGGCTGTTGTCATCACCACACACGCTAGCCCAGGGGGCACTCCTCTGGCTCTTCCAGCGAAACCTCCTTCCCCCCCCCACCTACAGGCCCTCTCTCCAAACAATTTACCCGGGTAGGAGGACGTATTAGATATTGTACTGATTCATTTTTTTAGATGCTTGGGAAGCAGCTATGCTCACCACTATACATCCAACAGCCACAGCAACTGATAAGAACAGATACTAAACTTGATTTTAGCTGCAGTGCCAGCATGAGCAGTGGTGTCACCTGCAGGCGGTGATGGACCTTCGTTGCACCTAGTTGGGTGCTTCCCTAACATGTGATGGGTATTTGCCTCGCCTTTCTTGGTCTGGGTGAGCACAATTGCCATGAGGGTAACCACCAGGCTGTTGCCTGAGATTTTGGGGTAATGGTGGGATTAGGCAGCCTCAGAGGCATCCATGCATGCTGCCCCTGCTGTTTCCTGTCCATTTCCGTGGTGTTTCCATCATTTTCTGAGGTTTCCAGGTTTTCACCCAGCCTTCCCTAGGCAGAGCCTTGGTCCCCTGCAAAAAATGCTCGAGTCTCCCATTGACTTCAATGGGGTTCGTTACTCGAAACGAGCACCCGAGCATCGGGAAAAGTTCGACTCGAATAACGAGCACCCGAGCATTTTAGTGCTCGCTCATCTCTAGTCATATGTTTTCCAAAATAGAACTAACTAAAATGGCAAATTATCCCACAATAAATAAGCCCTCACATATCTTGAGAGAGAAAAAAAGGATTGCTCTCAGAAAATGACTGTACTATTCAAACTGTTCAAAAGCAACATTGTACCTGTAAGCGAATCCATCAAAATCTGTGCTGAAAAAGACAAAAGGTGGATGTTTTTGTTCTTTCCGTTCTGAACCCTGCAGAGTACCAAAAAGACAGTTATGTATGTCCCTATTTATTGCATTACAGTATCTGGTATAACCCGCCAAATAATTTAAAGGGCGCGATGTGTCTTATGTAACACCAGCTGCATCATGTTGGGGACTGAAATGCCATATCTATGCAAAACTTTCAATTTGTATTTCTCACATCCCCCTACTCACTAATTTCTGCAAAACATCTGTGGTGTCAAGATGCTCACTCTCCCCCTTGATAAATAACTTGAGGGGTATAGTTTTCAAAACGGGTCACTTGTAGGGAGTTTCCATTGCATGGTTACCTTAGGGGATCTGCAAATGAATTGCAGCACCCAAAAGCCTTTCCAGCAAAATCTGTGCTCCAAAAGTTTCAGATGACACCAGCTGAGCACAATATATTAGGTACTGAAATACCATATCTGTGGAAAACTTGCTATTTTAACTTTGCATGGTCTGCTGCACATTAATATCTGCAAAATACCTCTGGAGTCAAAATTCTCACTCCACCCCTTAATAAATACCTTGAGGTAGTTTCCAAAATGGTATAACTTCTCAGGGGTTCCATTTATTATTTCAGCCTAGAGCATCTACACTTCTTAGCACAAGAAGGGTAAATGACCACATTGGGTATCAAATGTGTCTGGTGCTCTTTTACTCCAAAGTCCTGTTGCATGTCTAAGTAAAAGCTAAGGGCCACATGTAGGGTGTTTATTATAGATGAGCGAGTACTAAAATGCTCGGGTGCTCGTTATTCGAGTCGAACTTTTCCCGATGCTTGGGTGCTCGTTTCGAATAACGAACCCCATTGAAGTCAATGGGAGACTCGAGCATTTTTGCGGGGGACCAAAGCTCTGCACAGGGAAGTTTGCCTGAAAACCTGGAAACCTCAGAAAATTATGGAAACACCACGGAAATGGACAGGAAACAGCAGGGGCAGCATGCATGGATGCCTCTGAGGCTGCTTAATCCCACCATTACCCCAAATCCTCAGGCAACAGCCTGGTGGTTACCCTCATGGCAATTGTGCTCACCCAGACCAAGAAAGGCGAGGCAAATACCCATCACATGTTAGGGAAACACCCAACTAGGTGCAACGAAGGTCCATCACCGCCTGCAGGTGACACCACTGCTCATGCTGGCACTGCAGCTGAAATCAAGTTTAGTATTTGTTCTTATCAGTTGCTGTGCCTGCTGGTGGTATAGTGGTGAGCATAGCTACTTCCCAAGCAGTTGATCTGGGTTCGATTCCTGTCTATCGCAGGAGGCAATTCAGAATCAGTACAATATCTAATACGTCCCCCTACCTGGGTAAATTGTTTGGAGAGAGGGCCTGTAGGTGGGGGGAAGGAGGTTTCACTGGAAGAGCCAGAGGAGTGCCCCCTGGGCTAGCGTGTGTGGTGGTGACAACAGCCAGAATGGATTTTGGAAAACTGTTGCATCAACCGGTATGGTATCGATTCTTCTCAGTTTAATACCGTATACGTCCCCTATCTTGGGACCTTATATTTAATGGATTTTTCAACCACGGAAACTGGAAAAAGAGCTTGCTCTGGCCAGGGGAGTGTCTTTTCCACTGCAGCTAAGGGGATGTGTCCATGCTCTGCCTATCACAGGTCAGGAGGCAATTAATAGAAGAACAAAAAAAAACATCAGTACAACATCTAATACGTCCCCTATCCGGGTAAATTGTTTGTAGAGAGGGCCTGTAGGTGGGGGGCAGGCTGGGGGGAAGGAGGTTTCGCTGGAAAAGCCAGAGGAGTGCCCCCTGGGCTAGCGTGTGTGGTGGTGACAACAGCCGGATGTATTTAGAATGACGACGCAGGACCCCAACTTAAAAATTTAGCATCAACCGGTACAGTCGTAAATTATGAGCTTGATCCAGTGTGGCATGACTTTTTAGATGGAGATTGCATGTGGTCACGTACTCCCTGGAACCCCATAGTCACCCCTTCTCTGATGTGCTAGCCCACAACATTCTCTGCCCCAATTCGCAAGACCTTTTGCTGTTTCCGTGTGCTGACAGTGTGGATTTACCAGTGTTGTCTGAGGAGGTGGTGGACAATGGCGAGACACAGGTGTCGGGGGGTGAGGTAGTTGTATGGGAAGCAAGTTACAGTGGGGACTCCTTGGGGGGGAATTTCTCAGGATGGGACAGATTCAACTTGGGTGGATCAGGCACAGGAACAGATGAATTTTTTGGGGGGTTTATTTAACTTTTATTTATCAAAAATAACCACAGAGATATTTATTCGTTATCTTCTCTGCGCAGTCTGGCGTTGGGGTTCGTCACTGTGATGGCGAGCTGTGCCGCTCTCTCCACAACGGTCTGTAGGTTCTTAGATGGAGACTTTGTCGGCGATTTCAGTACAGAAGGACTTGTTGCTCATCAACAGAACCTCGACCTCCTTGACATTGTGGACAAGGAATTTGCAGGTGGACCAGGAATTTGCGGAACCCTGTGGGCAGCATGTGTTTGGTGTTCTACTTGCTACCGTATCCAATGTTGGGCAATATAGATTCGCAAGTAATATCATTTTTCACACCTATCCCCAAAAATAAAAATGTATGCAGTAAAACTGGAAACAGGAACTGGAGAGAGGGCCTGTAGGTGGGGGGGCAGGCTGGGGGGAAGGAGGTTGAGCTGGAAGAGCAAGGGGAGTGCCCCCTGGGGCTAGCGTGTGTGGTGGTGACAACAGCCGGATGTAGTTAGAATGACGATGCAGGACCCCAACTTAAAAATTTAGCATCAACCGGTACAATTGTCAATTGTGAGCTTGATCAAGTGTGGTATGTGTTCTATGTATACTACTCAGTTTAATACCGTATATGGCAGCTATCCGGAAAAATAGTTTGGAGAGAGAGAAAGATAGGAAAAAGACGTAAATTGTTTGGACAGAGGGCCTATAGGTGGACCTCCGGAAAAATTGTTTGGAAAGAGGGCCTGTAGGTGGACCTCCGGAAAAAATTTTTGGACAGAGGGCCTGCAGGTGGAGCTCCGGAAAAATTGTTTGGAGAGAGGGCATGTAGGTGGACCTCCGTTAAAATTGTTTGGACAGAGGGCCTATAGGTGGACCTTCGGAAAAATTGTTTGGAGAGAGGGCCTGTAGGTGGAACTCCGGAAAAATTTTTTGGACAGAGGGCCTGTAGGTGGACCTCCGGAAAAATTGTTTGGAGAGAGGGCCTGTAAGTGGAACTCCGGGAAAATTGTTTGGACAGAGGGCCTATAGGTGGACCTCCAGAAAAATTGTTTGGACTGAAGGCCTATAGGTGGACCTCCGGAAAAATTGTTTGGAGAGAGGGCCTGTAGGTGGAACTCCGGAAAAATTGTTTGGACAGAGGGCCTATAGGTGGACCTCCGAAAAAATTGTTTGGACAGAGGGCCTATAGGTGGACCTCCAGAAAAATTGTTTGGAGAGAGGGCCTGTAGGTTGAACTCCGGAAAAATTGTTTGGACAGAGGGCCTATAGGTGGACCTCCGGAAAAATTGTTTGGACAGAGGTCCTATAGGTGGACCTCCGGAAAAATTGTTTGAATAGAGGGCCTGTAGGGGGCCTTCCTGAAAAATTGTTTGAAGAGAGGGCCTGTAGGTGGACCTCTGGAAAAATTGTTTGAATAGAGGGCCTGTAGGGGGCCCTCCTGAAAAATTGTGCTAAAAGAGTGCCAGTTGGACCTCTAAAAATGGCGTTTTTTGGGTCAGCGTTAGGCAAAGACGATATGGAGGAGGAGGAGGAGTAGAGCAGAGGAGTAGAGAAGAGGAATCGGATACATAAGTTATTTAAATCTTTAGCTGCTTTCCCCCGGAGGAGATTTGAATTCCGGTGAAATCCAGGCTTTGTTCATTTTAATAAGCGTCAGCCTGTCAGCGCTGTCAGTTGACAGGCGTGTACGCTTATCGGTGATGACGCCACCAGCTGCACTGAATACCCGCTCTGACAGCACGCTAGCGGCAGGGCAGGCCAGCACCTCCAAGGCGTACAGCGCCAGTTCAGGCCACGTGTCCAGCTTTGAAACCCAGTAGTTGTATGGAGCAGAGTGATCGCTACGGACGTTGGTATGGTCAGCTAGGTACTCCCTCACCATCTTTCTGTACAGCTCCCCCCTACTCTGCCTAGACTGGGGACAGGTGACAGTGTCTTGCTGGGGTGACATAAAAGTGGCAAAGGCCTTGGAGAGCGTTCCCCTGCCAGTGCTGGACAAGCTGCCTGCTCGCCTCCTCTCCCCCGCTACTTGGCCCACAGAACCATGCCCTCTGACGCTAGTGGCGTCAGATGGGAAGAATTGTTTCAGATTGTGCACCAGGGCCTGTTGATATCTATTCACTCTCATACTCCTTTCCTCTGCAGGGATGAGAGTGGAAAGGTTCAGCTTGTACCGTGGGTCCAGGAGAGTGAACACCCAGTAATCAGTGTTGGAAAAAATTCTTCTAACGCTAGGGTCACGGGATAGGCAGCCTAACATGAAGTCTGCCATGTGCGCCAGAGTCCCAACACGCAAGAATTCCCTCTCCTCACTGGCCTGACTCTCCATTTTCCATTTTCTCCATTTCCTCCTCCTCCTCCTCCTCCTCCTCCTCCTCCAAGTCCTCCTCTTCAGCCCATACACGCTCAAGAGTTAAGGACTGAGCACTGGTACCCTCTACTGTCTCGCCGACATTCTCCTCCTCTTCCTCCTCATCCTCATCCCCCTCCTCCGATACGCGCTGAGAAACAGACCGGAGGGTGCTCTGGCTATCAAGCGACGTATCTTCCTCCACCGTCTCTTGTGACAAGCGCAAAGCATCCGACTTGATGCTGAGCAGTGAGTTTTTCAACAGGCAAAGCAGCGGGATGGTGAGGCTGATAATGGCGGCATCGCCGCTGACCATCTGTGTTGACTCCTCAAAGTTGCTCAACACCTGACAGATATCAGACATCCACGTCCACTCCTCATTGTAGACTTGAGGAATCTGAGAGACCTGACTACCAGTTCTGGTGGAAGTTGACATCTGGCAGTCTACAATCGCTCTGCGCTGCTGGTAAAACTCTGGATACGAATGCACAGATGCGGCGCACCTTGGTGAGCAAATCAGACAGATTGGGGTATGTCTTGAGGAACCGCTGAACTATTAGATTGAACACGTGGGCCAGGCATGGCACATATGTCAGTCTGCCGAGTTGCAGAGCCGCCACCAGGTTACGCCCATTGTCACACACAACCATGCCTGGCTTGAGGTTCAGCGGTGCCAGCCACACATCGGTCTGCGCCGTGATGCCCTGTAACAGCTCTTGGGCGGTGTGCCTTTTGTCACCTAAGCTCAGCAGTTTGAGCACCGCCTGCTGGCGCTTACCCACGGCACTGCTGCTGTGCCTAGAGCTACCGACTGAAGGTGCCGTGCCCACAGATGGTAATTCAGTGGAGGAGGAGGAGGGGTCGGAGGAGGAGGAGGAGGCATAGTACGTCTGAGAGACCATGACCGAGGTAGGCCCCGCAATCCTCGGTGTGGGCAGTACATGAGCGGCCCCAGGGTCAGTCTCGGTCCCAGCCTCCACCAAGTTAACCCAATGTGCCGTCAGTGAGATATAGTGTCCCTGCCCGGCAGAACTTGCCCACGTGTCCGTGGTTAGGTGGACCTTCTCAGAAACAGCGTTGGTAAGGGCACGGAGGATGTTCTGTGACACGTGCTGGTGTAGGGCTGGGACGGCACATTGGGAAAAATAGTGGCGGATGGGGACGGAATACCGAGGGGCAGCCACCGCCATGAGATTTCGAAAGGCCTCGGTCTCTACCAGCCTATAGGGCAGCATCTCCAGGCTAAGCAATTTGGAGATGTGGACGTTGAGGTCTTGGGCATGTGGGTGGGTGGAACTGTATTTCCTCTTGCGCTCCAGCGTCTGCTGTAAAGACAGCTGAACGCTGCGCTGGGACACGTTGGTGGACACTGTGGAGGATCGTGGAGGCGAAGGTGTGGTTTTCCGGCGGGAGGCGCTCGTGCCGGGGTCCTGGGCAGGGGGTTGACTAGCAGAGGCAGCGAGTGACGCAGGGGGTTGACTAGCAGAGGCAGCGAGTGACACGGGGAAGGAGCAGTGGTGGGACCCGCAGGAGGTGGTGAACGGCCTTGGTTCCATTGAGTGGGGTGTTTAGCACTCATATGCCTGCGCATGCTGGTGGTGGTTAGGCTAGTAGTGGTGGCACCCCTGCTGATCCTGGTGTGGCACAGGTTGCACACCACAGTCCGTCGGTCATCTTCACTTTCTTTAAAGAACCTCCAGACTTACGAACATCTAGGCCTCACCACGGGAGCTTCACTACGTGAAACAGTTGCTGCTGATGCACCAGCTCTGGCCCTGCTTCTCCCTCTGGCCACACCACTGCCTCTTACAACCTGTTCTGGTGCAGCACTCGCCTCCGCCTCAGAAGCACTGTCTTCACTCGGCATATCAACCCAGCTTGGGTCAGTCACCTCGTCATCCTCCGATTCCTCAGTCTGCTCCCCCCTCGGAATTCCTCCCCAACAACAACTTCACCACTGTCTGACAACCGTGTCTCCTCATCGTCTGACACCTCTTTACAAACTTCTTCCACTAACTCAACATTGTCATCATCACCCACAGACTGCGACAGTTGGAAAACTTGGGCATCGGGAACGAGGTCAGCAGCAACCTGAGAAGTGGTTTGTGACTCTGGGAAGGGTCCAGAAAACAGTTCCTGAGAGTATGCCGGATCGCATTCCAAATTTTCTGGGAGGGGGCAGACTGGGGGGAAGGAGGTTGAGGTGGAGGAGCCATAGGAGTGCTCCCTTGGGTATCGTGGGTGGACTGCATGGAAGACTGACTGGTGGACAAAATACTTGAAGCATTGTCCGCAATCCACGAGATCAGCTGTTCGCACTGTTGTGTTTTCAACAGTCCTCTACCACGTGTCCCTGTAAGTTGAGACATGAAGCTAGGGAGTGTAACTCTGCGGCGTTCCACAGCTCCCTCATCAGCAGATACTGTCTCACCCTGCCCAGGACCACGGCCTCTGCCCCCTGCAGTAATTGAATGCCCACGCCCACCCCCTCGTCCTCGACCCTTAGCCCTGGGGTTCAACATTGTTTGTATATAAGTGTATGATATAAAAAAAAAAAATTAAACGGGCCTGGTGTACTAAAACCCACAAACTTGTTCAGTCTGGTAGAATTAAGTGACGTACAGAAAGTGTCACCTGGACAGTATAAACGGATGGGAGCTAGTGTGCTGAACTGTGACACACAGAAAGGTTACACGCAGCTGAGTAAAATGGATTTGTATCACTGAGCTAAAACAACTGAAAAAATATTTTTTTTTTTTTATTTTGTTTTTTTGGCAACGTGACGTGCAAGAACTATGGTAGAACTGACTGACACCCTGTTAACGGTGGCTATTTAGTCTGCGACCCAGACAAATGTCGCACAGAGAATTTTCTGGATCAAGCAGTAGATGATATTGGTAGCAAATGACTTGGTTGTATTGTGTGACGTACAGAAAGTGTCACCTGGACAGTATATACGGATTGGAGTGAGTCAGTGCTGAACTGTGACACACAGAATGGTTCCACAGTGCTGTGTGCAATGGATTTGTATCACTGAGATAGAACAATAAAAAAAAAAAAAAACAGGGTTAGATATGGCGATAGCTGCACTACTAGTGCCAGCCTGCCAGCCAAGCCAGGAGACAAAAAAAAATTTCTTCTAGCCCTTAGAAGGGCTGTTGGGTTCTTTGTGGGTGATTCCTGCCTAACAGGGAACTAAATGAAGGCCCTAACACTGTCCCTGAAAGGCAGCAGCTCTATCCCTAACGACATCCAGACGGCATCTGAGCCGAGCGCCGCGGCCAGTCACTAGTATATTCCAGGGTCACCTGATCAGGCCAGCCAACCCCTGCTATTGACATGTAAGGGCCCCACGTGATGCTGGGTGTACCGAAGAGTCTCCTGGCTTTTGATTGGATGTGTTTGTAGGCGTCAAAAAAGCACGATGCGGAAGTTGCCATTTCCTCGAGTAGGGCGAGATACTCGTCCGAGCATTGAGCACTTACGAGTACCCTAATACTCGAACGAGCACCAAGCTCGGACGAGTATGCTCGCTCATCTCTAGTGTTTATAAAGCCAGGAAGCACAGTATACTGTGGCACACAATGGGCACAACATATTTGGGCTCTGAACTAGCATATCTGTGCACATAATTGCAGTTTTCACTATGCACTATCTACTGAAAACAAATGTTTTGCAAAACAGCTGTTAGGAGTGTGGTTTCTAAAATGGCATCACTTCTTGGGGTTTATTTATTTCTCCTCAGAGCCTCTGCAGTTGTCGGCCAGTGTTTTATAAATGACCACACTAGACTGCAAGTGCTCTTTCTCTTCTTTATACTGCCATGTGCCCAAACTGCAGTTTATGACCACATATGTGGTGTTGTTGTATTCAGGAAAAAACAAGTAAAAAAAATGTGGGCTCCTTTTCCTCCTGTGACCCCTTTTGAAAATGAAAAATCTGGAAAAAAAAATATTTTTCTTTCATTTTCACAGCCAACTGTTTCTAAATTATATGACACCAATGGGGTCAAAATACTCAGTACACCCCTTGATAAGTTCCTTGAGGAGTAGAGTTTCCAAAATGGGGTCACTTTTTGGGGGTTTCAACTGTAGCGGTACCATAGGGTCTCTTCAAATATGACATGGTGAAAAAAAAAATAATTACAGTAAAATCTACCCTCCAAAAACCATATGGAGCTCCTTCCGTTCTTAACCCTGCTGTGTACCCAGACAGAAGTTTACAACCACTTATGTAGTGTTTCAGTAAACTGCAAAATCAGTGGGAATATATTGAGGGTTGTTTTACCATTAACCCTTACAATGTTACTGGAAAAAATTGAATATCTGCAAAGAAAAAAATTTAAATGTTTAAATGTTACCCCCATTTTCATTTAATTCTTGTTTAAAAGATTAAAAATAAGTTTATAAAACTAGTTTAGTATAATTTGAGGGTTGTTTTCTATTGTGTAAGCCCACAAAGTGTCTTCAGAAAAGAATTGCTACTTATGGTAAAAAAGAGGATTTGGGAAATGTTCTTGACAATTTTAAAAATTGCTTCTAAAATTTGAAGCCTTCTAAAAAATATAATGACATTTATAAAATGATGGCAATATAAAGTACTGTACATGCTTGTTGAATATTAACTAATAGCATTTTAATGAGGTATCACTATCCATCTTAAAAGCAAAGAAATGCAAATTCAATTTAGAAAATTTATATATATATATATATATATATATATATATATATATATATATATATACACACACACACACACACACACACACATACACATACACACACAGAAAGATAAAACATATAAACTCAAATTCACCACCAACATGAAGTATGATGTGTCACTAGAAAATAATCTAGCCAATGGTATATGGTTGATAGGAACTTAAAAAAAAAAAAGACTCTTGTTGAAGGGTGAAAATCCAACATGCTGTAACTAGTAAAATAAGGAAGGGAATACTGTAATGCTAGCAGTGGCACTCTAGTATTCGTTCAGGTTTTGACTTACCAGTCTGTCACGTGCCGGAGGCCCAAGGCAGACTTCTGGGACGTCTTGCAAACAAGATATAGGCAAGATTCATGTCAGGGACCAACAGAGTAGTTTATTACCATGTAATAAATGGAAAGTACAGTAAAGTAGGTAAGTAATGGTGGTAGCACTACCACAGAACAAAGTGCACCGGCAGACCAGATGCAAAAACCAGAGAGCCAGAGCCAAGGGCTCTCTGGTCGCACCTCCAGGAAGGTCCCGGTACTCTTGGTCGTTACCTGCAGAGAACCATGCTGGTGCAAGCACCAGTGGAAACAGATAACTGAACTGGAACCCAAGCAAACACAGGACATGGATGAGACAACAAGACAAACGGGAACAAGCACAGAAGCAGCTGCCTGGACCCCAAGCGGAAAGGAGATCCTCCCTAAGGAGAATCCAGGGGCCCTCTTAAGAAGGCAGGACAAACACCAGAATAGAAGCAGTAAGGCACTGCAAGACAGACGTAGGACAGGATCAGAAGCAGTAGGCACTGCCAGGCTGGACATAGGGCAGGAACAGGAGCAGTTCCACTTCAGGACAGACAAGGAACAGACTAGGATCAGAAGCAGTAGACACTGCCAAGCTGGACATAGGACAAGATCAGAAGCAGTTTAGCACTACCAGACTCACAAAGCAACAACAACAATGCATTACCAGTCGACACAACAAACAAGGGCAGTTGGCAAAAAAAAAAACCCTGGTTCAGCAGCAAGGGGCTACACCCAGTAAGGCACAGGAAGCAAGACTGACCCTCCTGGGTGAGCAGCAAGGTGCAACACCCAACAAGGCAGAAGAAAGACTGACCACAAGCCCCACAGCTCACAGGTAGAAATAGCTGCATAACGAGGGCACCTGATAAGCACAACCAGGAACAGACTAGGGGAAGTTAACCCCATCAGAACCAGGAGTACCAGAAGCACAGAACACACAGGCAGCAGTACTGAATGTTGAAATTTCAAATATGAGAGTTGTACGATCATGCACACTAACGCTAGGTATCGCTGAATAAATATATATTCACAGTGGGCAGTACCTAAAAATTAACTTTTATTATGAATCAGATTAAAAAAAAAACCCCCATTAGGGTAATTAAATCACAAAAAGTGTGAGTACTGGATATAGCCCATGACAACCAGCATACACAGAGTAACCTGCAGCCAGTACGCTAGAGCACAACAACCTGTAACACAGAAATGCATCCATGCACAGACCCTGTTCACATACAAGGCCACAGCTAGCACGCATCACAGAACCAGCATACATGGGAACACGCACAGCCTGTACACAAAGCGCACACAGCCAGCAGCATGGCACCAGAGACAGGAACCACCAAGATGCAGACACGGAAGCCACAAACACAGGCCACAGTTGACACACTACACCGCAACCAGCACGCAGTCCCAAGCAACCAGCATACACAGGAGATGGCTTGCAGCCAGTAGCGAGGGAGCCTGCAGCCAGCCAACACGGCACCAGAGACAGTAACTGCACAGAGATATGGACACAGTGAGTACACACATTCACGGGCATAGTTCACCCACGATAGCGCAGCCAGCATGCAGTCCCAAACAACCAGCAAACACAGGTTTCGGCCTGCAGCCAATACGCCAGAGAGCATGCAGCCATCCTACACGTCCAAAACTGTCACTGTAAAACCACACCGTGACACAGTTCTTATATATGCTGTTAATGGCAGCAGAACAATTATGCAGTATCTCTATAGAGGATGTGCAAGTTTAAAAAAAATGTGTATCCACTTGTAATACATAGGTTTGTTGTTGCTAAATAAAATTAATAAATATGAAACTTGATGGTCTTAGACTGTTTTGATCAAAATTTAGAAGTCCTCTTACTAACTTCATGGTGACTTCTTTTATGAGGTTCCTACCACCGCCACAACACAGCACTTTTTGGGAGGGTGGGCAACCCAGATTTACAGTCTGTGTCAAATACTGTAATACACTCCTTATTGTTCAGTTGCACAAACAGAATTGTCCAAAAATGAAAAGGTTCCACTTTCGCCCTAAATTCCTAATCTTGTAAACCACCTGATTTTTGCCACAAATCCAGCAAATTATTGCTTCCCTGATAAAGGTAGTATACCGTAAGCAGCACAAACTGAATGATTAAAAATGTCATAGATTTATCGTCCAACATACATGAAATAAGACTAAATCAATACTCAGTGGAATTGCGAGGGAATTGAATGTGTAAGGGCTAATCTTGATACCCACCAGGACTTTTCCTTGGAAGAAAAAGAGTTCATCATTGAAGTCCTGAATTTTGTGTTGACCTCTAACTACTTTCTATTTGAAGATGACTTCTATATACAAAAGTCTGGCACCGCAATGGGATGCAATGTGGCGCCAACTTTTGCTCTGATTTTTATGAATTTCTTTGAAGAGTGGTTTGTATACACACACACAACCTATTTAAGAAACATGTAAAAACATGGTTATGATACATTGATGATGTATTTTGTATCTGGCAGGGCGACCACGATGACCTGATTAGGTTTCATTACGATCTCAATTCCTTCACCGAATCCATCTCCTTCTCCTTGGAAGTAAGTCACACGAAGATCTCCTTTCTGGATGTTCTCATTAAAATAGTTGAATGTAGACTAGAGTTTGATCTTTACTCTAAATCGACTGATAAAAACAGTCTCCTCCGTTTCAACAGCCACCATCCTCCGGGCCTCATAAAATCTCTTCCCTTGTCACAACTCATGAGGGTCAAACAGATTGTATCCAACCCCCAAGTGGCGAACTCTAGATTGATAGAGATGGCCAATAAATTCACGCAATGTGGCTTCCCACAACCTACCCTAGACCTACATCTCCAGCAGACTAGGGATTTGAATAGGGATGATCTTCTTAGGCCCAAACCTAAGAGCTTTAAAAAGAAGGATGACAAGAATTCCCTGTGTAACCACCTACTCCACTTCCAGTAATGCTATCAGGAAAATAATTTTCAAACATTGGCATATACTGCAAAGAAGTGTGCCTGAGGTGTTCCACACCAAACCATTGATGTCTTATAAAAGACCCATGAACATACGAGACCACCTCATCCATTCAGATTTAGGACCAAGAAAACCCAACCGCCAGACCACTATTACAGGAAGCACTAATCCAGGCATGTACCCCTGCCTGGGATGTGCCCAATGTGGCAACGTAACAAAGGGCAAAACGTTCACCCATCCACAAACAGGGAAACAGTTCATGATCAGAGACCACTTCTCATGCACCACCAGCCACGTCATTTATCTTATCAAATGCCCATGTGGCCTAGGCTATGTAGGTGAAACAACCCAGAAGGTGAAAGACCGTATCAGCCAACATAAATCGAACATATGAACAAACAAGGGAGAAGCACCCTTAGTTGACCACTTTCACCAATTTAAACACACACCCAGTCAACTCCGATTTCAAGTCATTGAATGGGTCCCTCCCCCAAGACGGGGTGGTAATAGAGAGGACATACTGCTTGACAACTAGATGCAGTGGATTCGGCAACTGAATACCCTCCAACCAGTAGGTCTCAATAAAGACTACAAATATACATAAACTGCCTTTGACTTAGTTGTGCAGCTTTGTATTCATTATCTCCAATGTACTAACTCACTCTCCACTTTTTTCCATCACAGGAACTCACTATTGTCTAGTACCGGGTGGGGACACCCGAGAAGCACTAGGTCCATTACTCTGAGATCGGGGTTCGCTGAACACATAGTCCTATACTGGGGTATTGTATACTACATGCATGACATACTGAGTCTCATAGTCAACATTGGTGAATAGAGATGAGCGAGTAGTGTTCGATCGAGCTGGTATTCGATCGAATACTACGATATTCGGCGTACTCGATTTTGTTCGAGTATAACGGCGATGGCGCACTTAGAATTTGTTTCCCCTCCCACCTTCCCTGGCGCTCTTTTTCCACCAATCACCATGCAGGGGGGGTATGACAGGCACGCTGAGCACGCTGGCAGCGCGAAAACAGCGTCTACATGCATTGGCTGGAAAAACCATGTGACCTCGAATATTAAAAACTCAGCTCTTCCTGCTCGTACGCATATGCTGCGTGAACTTAGTCAGGGACAGAGGCTGGAGAAGGGAGAGACAGATTTTAGCTGTTGGACAGGCAGGAGCGTGATTAAAAGCCCTTATCAGGGCTACTACAGTGGACTTCAGTGATAGCTTACTACAATATAGACTTTACAGAGAACGGCTGCTGTATTCAGGGATAGCTGCTGGAGTAGGGACAGAGAGAGGCATTAGTGGTGTATTAGGTGCTCTGCTACATACCAAACTATATTTGGCACTACTGCTGTGTACCTTGAAAATACAATATATAGGCCTTATAACTGGCAACTGTACTGTGCGTTCTCTTGCAAAGTAATTTCTCATAACTGGTGTTCATACACACCGTCTGATCACTTAATACACTGCTGTGTACCTTGAAAAATACAATATATAGGCCTTAACTGGCAACTGTACTGTGCGTTCTCTTGCAAAGTAATTTCTCATAACTGGTGTTCATACACACCGTCTGATCACTTAATACACGGCTGTGTACCTTGAAAAATACAATATATAGGCCTTATAACTGGCAACTGTACTGTGCGTTCTCTTGCAAAGTAATTTCTCATAACTGGTGTTCATACACACCGTCTGATCACTTAATAAAAGGCCTGTGTACCTTGAAAAATACAATATATAGGCCTTATAACTGGCAACTGTACTGTGCGTTCTCTTGCAAAGTAATTTCTCATAACTGGTGTTCATACACACCGTCTGATCACTTAATACACTGCTGTGTACCTTGAAAAATACAATATATAGGCCTTAACTGGCAACTGTACTGTGCGTTCTCTTTGCAAAGTAATTTCTCATAACTGGTGTTCATACACACCGTCTGATCACTTAATACACTGCTGTGTACCTTGAAAAAATACAATATATAGGCCTTAACTGGCAACTGTACTGTGCGTTCTCTTGCAAAGTAATTTCTCATAACTGGTGTTCATACACACCGTCTGATCACTTAATACACTGCTGTGTACCTTGAAAAATACAATATATAGGCCTTAACTGGCAACTGTACTGTGCGTTCTCTTGCAAAGTAATTTCTCATAACTGGTGTTCATACACACCGTCTGATCACTTAATACACTGCTGTGTACCTTGAAAAATACAATATATAGGCCTTAACTGGCAACTGTACTGTGCGTTCTCTTGCAAAGTAATTTCTCATAACTGGTGTTCATACACACCGTCTGATCACTTAATACACGGCTGTGTACCTTGAAAAATACAATATATAGGCCTTATAACTGGCAACTGTACTGTGCGTTCTCTTGCAAAGTAATTTCTCATAACTGGTGTTCATACACACCGTCTGATCACTTAATAAAGGCCTGTGTACCTTGAAAAATACAATATATAGGCCTTATAACTGGCAACTGTACTGTGCGTTCTCTTGCAAAGTAATTTCTCATAACTGGTGTTCATACACACCGTCTGATCACTTAATACACGGCTGTGTACCTTGAAAAAATACAATATATAGGCCTTATAACTGGCAACTGTACTGTGCGTTCTCTTGCAAAGTAATTTCTCATAACTGGTGTTCATACACACCGTCTGATCACTTAATAAAAGGCCTGTGTACCTTGAAAAATACAATATATAGGCCTTATAACTGGCAACTGTACTGTGCGTTCTCTTGCAAAGTAATTTCTCATAACTGGTGTTCATACACACCGTCTGATCACTTAATAAAAGGCCTGTGTACCTTGAAAAATACAATATATAGGCCTTATAACTGGCAACTGTACTGTGCGTTCTCTTGCAAAGTAATTTCTCATAACTGGTGTTCATACACACCGTCTGATCACTTAATACACGGCTGTGTACCTTGAAAAATACAATATATAGGCCTTATAACTGGCAACTGTACTGTGCGTTCTCTTGCAAAGTAATTTCTCATAACTGGTGTTCATACACACCGTCTGATCACTTAATAAAAGGCCTGTGTACCTTGAAAAATACAATATATAGGCCTTATAACTGGCAACTGTACTGTGCGTTCTCTTGCAAAGTAATTTCTCATAACTGGTGTTCATACACACCGTCTGATCACTTAATAAAAGGCCTGTGTACCTTGAAAAATACAATATATAGGCCTTATAACTGGCAACTGTACTGTGCGTTCTCTTGCAAAGTAATTTCTCATAACTGGTGTTCATACACACCGTCTGATCACTTAATACACTGCTGTGTACCTTGAAAAATACAATATATAGGCCTATAACTGGCAACTGTACTGTGCGTTCTCTTGCAAAGTAATTTCTCATAACTGGTGTTCATACACACCGTCTGATCACTTAATACACTGCTGTGTACCTTGAAAAATACAATATATAGGCCTTAACTGGCAACTGTACTGTGCGTTCTCTTGCAAAGTAATTTCTCATAACTGGTGTTCATACACACCGTCTGATCACTTAATACACTGCTGTGTACCTTGAAAAATACAATATATAGGCCTTAACTGGCAACTGTACTGTGCGTTCTCTTGCAAAGTAATTTCTCATAACTGGTGTTCATACACACCGTCTGATCACTTAATACACGGCTGTGTACCTTGAAAAATACAATATATAGGCCTTAACTGGCAACTGTACTGTGCGTTCTCTTGCAAAGTAATTTCTCATAACTGGTGTTCATACACACCGTCTGATCACTTAATACACTGCTGTGTACCTTGAAAAATACAATATATAGGCCTTAACTGGCAACTGTACTGTGCGTTCTCTTGCAAAGTAATTTCTCATAACTGGTGTTCATACACACCGTCTGATCACTTAATACACGGCTGTGTACCTTGAAAAATACAATATATAGGCCTTATAACTGGCAACTGTACTGTGCGTTCTCTTGCAAAGTAATTTCTCATAACTGTTGTTCATACACACCGTCTGATCACTTAGTACACTGCTGTGTACCTTGAAAAATACAATATATAGGCCTTAACTGGCAACTGTACTGTGCGTTCTCTTGCAAACTAATTTCACGGCTGTGAAGGCAAAATATTGTAACCAAAAAAAATAAAATGCGGAGGGGGGCTAGCGGAATAGGACGTGGACGTGGACGAGGACGGGGGCGCGGAAATGCTGTTGGGGGCCTTGTTGAAGCCAGTGGGGATACAATGTGTGCTGGTGAGGATCAGCCAGGATCCCGCTCATCCAGAATCCCTGCCTTTATGGGACAGTTAAGCAGGGGGCGGGTTACACCGCTGTTGAGGCCTGAGCAGGTTGAACAGGTGGTGCAATGGATAGCCGATAGCGCTTCCACACAGTTGTCCACCAGCCAGTCATCCACACAGTCTCACTCTGACCCTCCTTCCTCCACACCTGGCCAACAGAGTCATCCCACCATTGACCCCTCCCAGGAGCTCTTTTCGGGTCCTTTTTCAGATGTGCCGGAAGAATCCCAGGAGCTAGCAGAGGAATTTGTTTGTAGTGATGCCCAAACACTGGAGTTTTCGCCATCTCCTGCTGATGTGGACCCTGAGCCAGCATCTGTTATCATGAGCGATGATGATGATGAGACGCAGTTGCCATCAAGGGAGGCTGTTGGAATGTCCAGTGGGCAGGAGGAGGAGCAGAGTGAGGAAGTGGAAGAGGAGCTGGTGGCTGACGAAATGACCGACCCCACTTGGCCAGGGGTGATGTCCAGCGAGGAAAGCAGTGGAGAGGTGGTGGTCTGCGCAGCACCGAAAAAGGCAGCAAGAGGCAGAGGGATGTCCACAGGCAGAGGGATGTCCACAGGCAGAGGGATGTCCACAGGGCAGAGGCATGTCCACAGGCAGAGGGATGTCCACAGGCAGAGGGATGGCCACAGGCAGAGGACAGTTCAGACAGAGAAGTGAGGCCACAGCCAGCAGGGCCGAAGCTGTTCCCGGCAGCGGCCAGTCGCGCGAAGCTCCCCCATCGAGGCCTCGTACTTCTGTGGTGTGGAGATATTTTAATGTTTGTGCGGATGACAAACTGAGCGCGGTTTGCACACTCTGCCACTCAAAACTGAGTAGGGGCTCTGAGAAGAGCAATCTGACCACCTCAGGCATGCGGCGTCACTTGGAATTCAAGCACTGGGCTGAGTGGGAGAGAGCAAACGCAATACAAACTGCGCCCGGTCTTGCTGCCACTGCCTCTTCCCCTTTGTTGTGTGCTGCCACTGCGGTCCAGACCTCCAGCCAGGACACCTCCACATCTGCCTCTGCCTCTGCCTCTGCTACTTTGGGGCCTTCTCCTTCAGCCTCCCCTTCCCCCGCCCCTTCCCCCGCCTCTTCGCCTGCACCTTCACACTCCTCGTCCCAACAACTGTCCATCTCGCAGGCGTTCGACCGCAGGCGGAAGTACGCCTCGAGTCACCCCCAAGCCCAAGCCTTAAACTGCCACATCTCCAAACTGCTGGCCCTGGAGATGTTGCCGTTTAGGCTTGTGGAGACGCAGGCCTTCCGCGACCTGATGGCGGCTGCCGCACCTCGCTATTCCGTCCCCAGCCGCCACTACTTTTCCCGGAGTGCCGTCCCCGCCCTGCACCAGCACGTGTCGCGTAACATCAGGCGGGCCCTGAGGTACGCAGTCAGCGCAAAGGTCCACTTGACCACCGACTCATGGACAAGCGCTTGCGGCCAGGGACGATACATTTCTTTGACGGCACACTGGGTGAATGTAGTGGAGGCGGGGACGGGGTCGCAAACAGAGACGGCCTACCTACCACCCCCGCCCAAGATTGCCAGCATGGGTTCTGATAAAACCCCCCTCCTCCTCCTCCTCCTCCTCCTCCTCCTCCTCCTGTGCCTTAACATCGCCCTCAGCCGCTAGCTGGAAGCGTTGCAGCACTGGCGCGGGGAGACGTCAGCAGGCGGTGCTTAAGCTCATCAGCTTGGGCGACAGGAAGCACAGCGCCCCAGAGTTGAGGGACGCCATACTGCAGCAGACGGAGATGTGGCTGTCACCGCTGCAGCTAGGACCAGGCATGGTCGTGTGCGATAACGGCCGTAACCTGGTGGCGGCTCTGGAGCTTGCCGAACTCAATCACGTACCATGCCTGGCCCACGTTTTTAATCTGGTAGTCCAAAAATTTCTAAAGACTTACCCCAACCTGGCAGAGCTACTGGTGAAAGTGCGGCGCTTGTGCGCACACTTTCGGAAGTCAACTGTAGCTGCTGCTAGCTTAAAAAAACTCCAGCAACGCCTCCATTTGCCTCAACATCGGCTGTTGTGCGACCTGCCGACTCGCTGGAATTCCACCTATTCCATGTTGGCCAGGGTGTGTGAGCAGCAGAGAGCATTGATGGAGTACCAGATTAATAATCCACGCGTGCCTCCAACTCAGCTCCCTCAGTTTGCCAACCACGAGTGGCCATGGATGGCAGACGTACGCGATGTACTGCGTATCTTTGAGGAGTCCACCAAGAAGGTCAGCAGCGAGGACGCTATAGTGAGCGTAACCATCCCGCTCCTATGCGTCCTTAAAGAATCCCTCATCGCAATAAGGGAGAACGCATTGCACGCAGAGGAGACGGGGGTAGGAGGAGACGCAACGGAGCTACACAGTCAGACCACACTTTTGTCTGCTTCACGGTGGCAGTTGCAGGAGGAGGAGGATGAGGAGGAGGAGGACGACGTGGAGGTGGCTGTGGAAGAGGAGGAGGATGCTGGCGGCGAGGGTAGCAGTCAGGCTGTGCGCGTCCCATTGGTTCAGCGCGGATGGGGCGGAGAGGAGGCGGAAGAGGAAGAGGAGGAAAATGGCAAGTGATCCTTCTGGTGGGGGCAGTGACGTCATGCCTATTCAGAGTCTGGCACACATGGCTGACTTCATGCTGGGCTGCTTTTCCCGGGACACACGTGTTTGTCCGGATAGTGGAGAACAAACTGTACTGGGTCTTCGCAATCCTGGACCCCCGGTATAAAGATAACGTCTCCTCTTTTATTCCGGTAGAGGAGAGGACGAATCGATTGCTGGAATACCAGAGGGAACTCGTGCAGAACATGATGGAGATTTTCCCACCCACCATCGCTGGCGGCAGAGAGGAGAGGGTCTCCCAGAGTCCCTCAACATCGATCAGGCCCACAGCCACCAGGGGAACACTCTCCAAGGTGTGGGACACGTTCATGGCACCCCCTCGTGCAACTTCCATCACTGCGGGGCCCGCTATCAGCAGGAGGGACAAGTATCGGCGGATGTTGCGGGAGTACCTGGCAGACCGTAACCCTGTCCTCCCCGATCCCTCGGCGTCCTACACTTACTGGGTCTCCAAGTTGGACACGTGGCTGGAACTGTCCCTGTACGCCTTGGAGGTGCTTGCCTGCCCTGCCGCCAGCGTGCTATCAGAAAGGGTGTTCAGCGCTGCCGGGGGCATTATCACCGATAAGCGCAGCCGCCTGTCAACCGACAGTGCCGACAGGCTGACGCTAATCAAAATGAACAGCAAGTGGATTGACCCGGACTTTGCTTCTCCAACCGTGGAAAGCAGCCAAAAGGTAAAGTGCCATATGTATGAAGTGCCATTTCCTCCTCCTCCTTAACCGCCGTAGAATTGCTCCGTAAATAAGAACAATTTATATATTTATGGCTCACCTCTTGGGCCTGCGCTAAATGTTTAAGAGGTCTCACCTCTTGGGCCTCCACATAATTTTTAACGGGTCTCCCCTCTTGGGCCACCACATAATTTTTAAGAGGTCTCACCTCTTGGGCCTCCACAAAAGGGTTTAACACGTCTCACCTCTTGGGCCTCCACAAAATGTTTAACAGGTCTCACCTCTTGGGCCTCCACATAATTTTAACGGGTCTCCCTCTTGGCCACCACATATTTTTAAGAGGTCTCACCTCTTGGGCCACCACATAATTTTTAAGAGGTCTCACCTCTTGGGCCTCCACAAAAGGTAAATAAATTATAAATTATAATTTTGGTAACATTCTCATTTTAATGTGTTCAGTCTTTACATACAAAATCTGGTACAAAATAGCATTCTCAGTATTCAAAAAAACAAAACAAGACTTAAAACGTTTTAAGTGGCTGCAGTAGCATCATGAAATCAACTCTCATATACTGAAGGCAACAGCATATACATATAAAAAAAAGGAAAAAAAATAAAAAGAATACTCCTTCCTCTGTAGAAATACTCTGTGCTGCCCTCAATACATTTAAACTGATTTTTCATGATAGTTGCCTTTATAAAATGAGTGTAACCATTTTACATTGCATGCAAATCTGTGGATAACTGCAGCCTTTAAAAGCAACACCTCTTGGGCCTCCACAAAAGGTTTAAGAGGTTAACAGTGGAAAGCAGCCAAAAGTGAAGTGCCATCTGTATGAAGTGCCATTTCCTCCTCCACCTCCTCCTCCTCCTCCTTAACCGCCGTAGAATTGCTCCGTAAATAAGAACAATTTTTTATATTTATGGCTCACCTCTTGGGCCTCCACAAAATGTTTAAGAGGTCTCACCTCTTGGGCCTCCACAAAATGTTTAAGAGGTCTCACCTCTTGGGCCTCCACATAATTTTTAAGAGGTCTCACCTCTTGGGCCTCCACATAATTTTTAAGAGGTGTCACCTCTTGGGCCTCCACAAAACGTTTTCGAGGTCTCACCTCTTGGGCCTCCACATAATTTTTAAGAGGTGTCACCTCTTGGGCCCCCACATAATTTTTAAGAGGTGTCACCTCTTGGGCCTCCACAAAAGGTTTAACACGTCTCACCTCTTGGGCCTCCACATAATTTTTAAGAGGTGTCACCTCTTGGGCCTCCACATAATTTTTAAGAGGTGTCACCTCTTGGGCCTCCACAAAACGTTTTCGAGGTCTCACCTCTCGGGTCTCCACATAATTTTTAAGAGGTGTCACCTCTTGGGCCTCCACATAATTTTTAACACGTCTCACCTCTTTAGCCTCCACACAATTTTTAAGACGTCTCACCTCTTGGGCCTCCACAAAATTTTCCATGAGCCTCTGGCCAGCCCACGGCCTCTTCCTGCCTTTTGCGGTCCTACGCATCCCTCAACATCCCCACTGCTTTACCTGCTAGACATGACACTGGGCCAGGTCGGGTCACTGACATCTCAAGCGCCAACAATTTGGGCATTTTAAGGCTTCTGCATGTGTTTGAGTTGTTTTTACATTGTAAAGAAGACATGTCTGACCACATCTCACACACACACACAATGACAATTAGGGGTGGGGTCTATTTGCTTTCCCCCTTGCCTATGCCATCTGTGGTTGTCATAGGCAACGTGATTTTAAGGGGTGCAGAATTTTATCTTCTTTTTTGTCTAGTTTGGCTTGGGGTCCATGGCAATGTAGAGGAAAGAAGGTTTCCTTGTATGGTCTCACTTTACAGAGAGGTTAGATTGTGTTTGGAGTGTATTGTTGAGAGGCTGTGATAGTGGCGTAATAGTGCGACTTGGGCGCGTTATATGCACCCAGACATGCTTCCCCTGCTGTCCCAGTTGCATTCCAGCAGTGTTGGCATCCTTTTCTGAGGTTCCAGGGTGGACTTGGTGACCTCCAAGTGGTCGAATTGAGATTTCCAAGTGGCGAGCATTTTTTTCCCATAGACTTTAATGGGATTCGATATCCGTTCGAATAGTCGAATTTCGCGGTCTATTCGAATCGAATTTCGAACTTTCGAATATTTCACTACTCGCTCATCTCTATTGGTGAACACACTGCTGCCGGGACCGTACCTACCTTTCTTTTATTTTTACTTGGTAACCATATGGTATGATAACTCCATATCAATAACCCTGATGATCCCAGGGGTCCCCCCCCTGTAGCCCTTTATCACACTCCACATGATGTATGTCACTTTCTATTATTAATAATTTCAGATAATATTAAGATTTAAGGTCCCATCAAAACATGAGCCTTAGATACCAATATTGAAGATCCTACCAAAATATCAGTATCCCTCTACCCCTTTCTTTAGAGGTGATTGTGACAGGGTTATTATATTCTAACTACCAGCTACCAAAATAAATATAGTAGGTCTCTTCTCACTCGTATGGAGCAAGTCATTAGCATGACTTCTTCCAAAATGCTGCTTCCTCCCTTACCCATATTGTATGCACCTGCCCACACAACGCTCATTTATTTAATACGAATCTTCCCTGTACGGCGCAGGCCCTAGATTACCATCTATTTGCAGCCATGGGGTAGCCACATCAGTCTGATCACCTACCCCTATATTCTGCGCACGCGCCAGCCACCTGAACCTGATTGAACTATTCCAAGATGGCGTTTGCCATCACTTACCCTGTACTCTGCACACGCGCCAGCCACCTGTACCAAACTGACCTTTTCCGAGATTGCGCCCGCCACAACACTGGTCTCTTCTGCGCAGGCGCGCGGGCCACAACCCCGCAGCAGCAGTCACAGGGTTTAGCTTCCGGCTACCCTGCCCCTTTATAATGAATCGGCGCCATGTATCCACATGGACGCCGTACCATCCACCGTTGCCTGCAACTCTAAGGTAATTCTCCCTTAAGCCTTTGCATTGTGTTCACTCATAAAATGTTTAGACTCTATACTAATATGAAATGACTGCTACCAGCATCTTAATAGCTCGCTATGAATTTGGTTTCAGCCTGCCTAGATCTAAGCCCACTTGCCATGCACTGAAAGCATGCGAGACATGTGGTTGACCCCTCAACCCCCTGCTGCTCCTGCTTCAATAACCCCATTTCAGTATCTAGCCCACAGTATAGATGTCACTATCATGCCCCTCTTGTGAATTTATTACTTATCTGATATGCGCCAACCATCTCATCACACCTATTATGTTGTTTTACACAGGTACATGTCGCTCTACCACATGTACTTACCGCCACACTAATTATGAACTTTTGGTGCTCCGCACTAAGAATGTATCAGGATTGGATCATACCAACATAACATAATGACACCAACTTTTGTAGTACCATGATTTCCGTATACTGTATATATTTATGATTAGGGATGAGCGAACTTTTGAAAAGTTCGGTTCGGTTCGGTTCGGCGAATTTTCTTGAAGTTCGGATTCGTACGAACCGAACCTAAAACGAACCTTGCTATAACGGCTGAATAATTGCTGCAACAATAATGGGAGTCTGGTAGGGTATAGTTTCGTTTACTTGCAGTTGCTATTACAATGAAAAAAGTAGAAAAAATCAAAGTGACTTCAACAACGGCGACGCAAAATATACGCATATTTGAGAATTTAAACTAATGCGTACGCTAATGCGAACATTCATAATAAAGTAACGAACATACAGTGTAGCGTTGTCAAAGGTACGCTACTTAACTGAATATGTACGCATTAGCGTACAAATACACTGCGTCTGCGAACATTCCTACTCCAGTAACGAACATACAGTGTAGCGTTGTTAAAAGTACGCTACTTGACGGAATACGTACGCATTAGCGTACAAATCTTTAGGGTACTATTCGTACTATTCGTACGTACGTACGCACGCACGACGTAGAGGCCTAGCGATGGCAAGAAGAGCAGCTGCTTTTAGCTCAGAGGAGCTCAAATACATGGTCCGTGTCATGGACCGGGAGAACTATGAAGGCCCACACCGCCATCAACATGTGCACAAAAAGGAGGTAATAGAGGTGGTGATCCGAGGCCTCCTACATAGGTGTAGGACTGTGCGGACCCCGGCCAGAT
>ONZH01008761.1:0-41287 GCA_900303285.1 Rhinella marina
CCTGCCTTCTCTGTCTGGACTGTCCTCTGCCTCTGGACATCCCTCTGCCTCTTGCTGCCTTTTTCGGTGATGCGCAGACCACCATATCTTCACTGCTTTCCCCGCTGGACATCACCCCTGGCCAAGTGGGGTCGGTCATTTCGTCGTCCACCACCTCCTCTTCCACTTCCTCACTCTGCTCCTCCTCCTGCCCACTGGACATTCCAACAGCCTCCCTTGATGGCAACTGCGTCTCATCATCATCGCTCATGATAACAGATGCTGGTTCCGGGTCCACATCACCAGGAGATGGCGGATACTCAAGTGTTTGGGCATCACTACACACAAATTCCTCTGCTAGCTCCTGGGATTCTTGCAGCACATCTGGAAAAGGACCCGAAAAGAGCTCCTGGGAGGGGTCAAGGGTGGGATGACTCTGTTGGCCAGGTTCGGAGGAAGGAGGGTCAGAGTGAGACTGTGTGGATGACTGGGTGGTGGACAAGTGAGTGGAAGCGTTATCGGCTATCCATTGCACCACCTGTTCACGCTGCTCAGGCCTCAACAGCGGTGTAACCCGCTCCCCGCTTAACTGTCCCATAAAGGCAGGGATGCTGGATGAGCGGAATGCTGGCTGCCCCTCACCAGCACGCATTGTATCCCCACTGGTTTCAACGCGGTTTGTGCCCCCACCAGCATTTCCGCGCCCCCGTCCACGTCCCTTTGCGCTAGCCCTCCGCATTTCAGGCGTTTAACTTTTTTTTGCTACGCGTTCTGCAAAATATATATTTTTTTAGGAGAACACTTGGCATATACAGCCAGAAGGTCAATAGATGCCTATACGCAACAGGTATATTAACAGGGTTTTGCTGGCACACAGAACGCACAACAGTGGTGCCAAATATACTTTTTTTTTTAGAAAAATACTTGGCGTATACAGCCGTATACTGCCAGAAGGTCAATAGATGCCTATACGCACCAGGTATATTAACAGAGTGTTGCTGGCACACAGAACGCACAACAGTGGTGCCAAATATACTTTATTTTTTAGGAGAACACTTGGCTATACAGCCGTATACTGCTAGAAGGTCAATAGATGCCTATACGCACCAGGTATATTAACAGGGTTTTGCTGGCACACAGAACGCACAACAGTGGTGCCAAATATACTTTTTTTTTTAGGAGAACACTTGGCTATACAGCCGTATACTGCCAGAAGGTCAATAGATGCCTATACGCACCAGGTATATTAACAGGGTTTTGCTGGCACACAGAACGCACAACAGTGGTGCCAAATATACTTTTTTTTTAGAAAAATACTTGGCATATACAGCCGTATACTGCCAGAAGGTCAAATGGTGCGTATACACACCAGGTATATAACAGGGTTTTGTTGGCACACAGAACGCACAACAGTAGTGCCAAATATAGTTTTGTATATAGGTGCTAATACACCACTAATGCCTCTCTCTGTCCCTACTCCAGCAGCTATCCCTCAATAAAGCAGCCGTTCTGTGCAGAGTGTATATAGTTAGAATAAGCTATATACCGTGCAGTATAGTAGCCCTGATAAGGGCTGTCAATCACTCTCCTGTCCGCTGGTAGCCGGTATATATGGTGGTAAATGCGATATTCTGAGCTTCTGTTATATACTTTTGGGGTCCTGCCTGACTTTCATACAGCTAAAGCCTGTCTTTCCCTGCTCGGGCCTCTGTCCCTGACTACGTTCATGCAGCATATGCGAACGAGCAGGAAGAGCTGAGTTTTTATGATTCGAGGTCACATGGTTTTTCCAGCCAATGCATGTAGACGCCGTTCTCGCGATGCCAGCGTGCTCCGAGGACCTGTCATACCCCCCCTGCATAGTGATTGGTGTAAAAAAAGCGCCAGGGAAGGTGGGAGGGGAAACGAATTTTAAGTGCGTCATCGCCGTTATACTCAATCGAAATCGAGTATGACGAATAGCGTAGTATTCGATCGAATACCGGCTCGGTTGAATACTACTCGCTCATCTCTAGTCCCCTCCCCTCCATCTCCTCCAGTTAATAACCTAGGACACTTAATGGATGCAACAAATTTATATATATATACACACCAAAAACATGATATAACAAATTTCAATTCCAATCTGGAAGAATATAAGAAAAATAACATTAATAGAAGGGAGGGAATAAATTGGTGCCATTGTGGAGGCTATATGGAAAATCCAATTACCGGTAAGAGTAATTTTCATCTTTCCCATAAGCCTCCCCAACGGCACCTGAGGATTTCACAGAGGAATATAACTCAGGGCGGGACTGCGGCTGAAAGAACTTTTTGGCCAAAGGATAAGTCCTTATTAAAAAAAAACGTCCAATTTATAATGTTTGAAGAATGTGCAGGTATTCGCCCAGGTAGCAGCCCTACAGATCTGGTCTAGGCTAGCGGAAGCCCCTTTGGCCCAAGAGGCAGCCATCGCTCTAGTAGAATGGGCCTTCAGTCCCACCGGAACTTCCAACCCCTTTGAAGAATAGGTCATAGAAATGGTCAATTTGATCCAGCGGGCAATGGTGGCTTTGCTGGCCGCTTTCACTTTATTTGGACCCTGAAACTGGACAAAGAGATGGTCAGTATCCCTGAACTGTTCTGTGGCTTGAAGATATTGTAGAATGCATCTTCTAACATCCAGATTATTAAACTTAATCTGACTATCCTGGCCTTCACTAGAACCAAATGAAGGAAGAGATACTTCGTGCTGGCAGTGAAACCTAGAAACTACCTTTGGGAGAAAGGCTGGAGAGTGTTTTAGAATAATTCTGTCTGGGAGAATGGTTAAGTAAGGGAATCTACACGAGAAGGCTTATATTTCTCCCAGTCTGCGAGCTGTCGTGA
Source organism: Rhinella marina (assembly GCA_900303285.1). Classification (NCBI taxonomy): domain Eukaryota; kingdom Metazoa; phylum Chordata; class Amphibia; order Anura; family Bufonidae; genus Rhinella; species Rhinella marina. The sequence continues at coordinate 2,848 of ONZH01008761.1, forward strand.
TGGCCACCAAAAAGGCTGCTTTCAAGGAGAGCAATCTTAAAGGGATGTCAGTAATAAGTTCAAAGGGCGGATCTAACAGGCCGTTTAGAACTATATTGAGATCCCAAGGGGGAACGGACGAATGGAACGTAGGTCTGATCCTAGAGGCCCCTTTTATGAATCTTTTTATTAAGTCAGTTTCAGCCAGTTTAACATCCAGAAAAGCCGACAAGGCCGAAACCTGTACCTTTAGGGTGCTCACTGAAAGGCCCAGATCTAGACCCTTTTGAAGGAAGTCAAGGATGATCTTAATACTTGGGGACATGGAAGGATCCCAAGTATCTCCAGCAAAGTTCAAAAAAGCCTTCCAGGTGCGGCTGTACATTTTTGAGGTAATAGGTTTTCTGCTACTGAGCAAAGTATTTATTACTGGATTTGAAAGTCCTTTCCTCTTTAGCACTGCGCGTTCAGCCTCCAGGCCCATAGGTTGAGTTGAGGTGCATGAGGATGAATCGCTGGTCCCTGTAGAAGCAGGTCTTGAATCTGGGGAAGGCGCCAACCTTCTCCTTTTGAAAGGCGCAGGAGAAGAGGAAACCAGGATCTTCTCAGCCATTTTGGAGCAACTAATATGATCTGACATTTTTCCTCCAGAATTTTTGCCAGACACCTCGCAATTAGCGGAAATGGGGGAAAGGCATAAAGGAGTCCCTCTGGCCACGGGGCTGAGAAGGCATCTACTAGAAAAGGATTCTCCTGGAAGGACAGGGAGCAGAAGAGAGGTACTTTCCTGATGCTTCTTGTTGCAAACAGATCTAATATGGGACATCCCCAAATCTGACAAATTTGGTTGAACACTTTTTGGTTCAGAGACCATTCCCCTTCCTTGAGGATGTCTTGGCTGAGGAAGTCTGCTAAGAGATTCTGCTCTCCTTTTAGGTGAGTCGCTGATAAGGATAGTAGATGTTTTTTCCCTAGAGCCAGAATCCTGGCAGCAACGGCTTCCAAGGATTTGCTCCTCATGCCCCCCTGCTTGTTGACATAAGCTACAGCAGTAACGTTGTCTGATAGAATCCTCACACTCTGATTCTGGATTTGTGGCAGAAACCCTTTCAAGGCATAGAGAATTGCTGACAGTTCTTTTAGATTTGAATAGGAATTTACCATGCCCTCTGTCCAAGAGCCTTGTAACATCTGTTGATTGGAGTGGGCTCCCCAGCCCACCAGTTGAATGAGCCACCAGTAGAGGGTCTGTTTTATATAATGAGGGATTTTGATGACTTTGTCTAAAGACAACTGACTCTTGTCCCACACTGATAGGAGAAAGGATTGAAGGGTTCTTGTATGAGCTTGTGCCCATCTTACCGCTGGCACTGTAGAAGTCATAAGACCCAAAAGTCTCATCACATAACGGATTGTGACTGAAGGCTTCATTAAAAGGGTTCTTACCTTCTCTTTCAGGAGTGAGATCTTTTAAGGTGGAAGGAAGGAGGACATTCTTTGGGAATCTAGTAGAATTCCCAAGAAGGTCATGATTTTGCAAGGAACAAGATTTGATTTTTCCCCATTTATCATCCAACCCAAGGATGTTAGGGTTTTTTTGACCTCTACTATATGTTCCTGTAGAGAGACTTCTAGGTCTGCCGTCAGGAGAAAGTCGTCGAGATATGGGATGAAGTTTATTCCTTGCAGATGAAAAAAACTCGATATTTCTGCCACTATCTTGGTAAAGATTCTGGGCGCTGAAGATAGGCCAAATGGCAGACACTGGAACTGTAGGTGATGAAGATGACCCTGAATATAAACCGCCAGACGTAGGAATTTTTGGGATCTCGGATGGATAGGAACATGGTACAAGGCGTCTGCTAGGTCTATTGTCGCCATAAAACAGTCCCGAGATAGAAGGTTTATTACCGATTTTATAGTTTCCATTTTGAACCTCTTGTATGGGACAAAGTTGTTCAGAGCCTTCAGATTTAAAATCCCTTTTTTTCCTGGTCTGGGGGAACTGGAACTAAGACCTTTTTCTGCAGCAAAAGAAAAATCTGAGACTCCAGAAGTAGTTGCTTGGACTGTTGCAGTACTTTGTTTATGATATATCTCTCTGGTGGAATTGAATCGAACTCTATTTTGTAATCAGAGCTTATTAGATCTAGTATCCAGGGGGAAGAGGATATTTTTCCCAAGCTAATTTGAATCTTGTTAACCTTCCTCCCACTGTACCTCTGGCGTCATTTGCTGGGCTGTCGATTGGTATTCTTTCCTTGATTGAAGAGGAAGCCTCTACCCCTAGGACTGCCATCTTGAAGAATTCTCTCTCTTTGCCTGTTCCGTTTTTGATTTTCTTTGGGTACGAATGGAACGTTGCTGAAAGAAATGCTTCGACTCCATTGGAAACCCTTTTTTGTTATCCGAGGCTTTTTCTAATATATCGTCCAACATAGGCCCGAATAATCTGTCCCCTTCGCAAGGGATATTACAGAGTCTGGATTTGGAGGTAGTGTCACCGGACCAAGACCTAAGCCAGACCACTCTTCTGGCTGAGTTGGAGAGAGCGGCGGATCTAGCAGCTAGTTTCACAATATCTACAGAAGCATCTGTCAGAAAATTAGATGCCTGTTTAAGAGTCGGTATGGATGCTAGAATATCCTCCCTGGCAGTACCAGAAGACAGGTGTTCCTCTAATTGGGACAACCACAAGGTAAGGGTTCTGGCCGTGTAGGTAGCTGCAATACCGGGTCTCAAGATGGCTGTATTCGACTCCCATCATTTTTTTAAGATTGATTCACATTTCTTATCCATGGGGTCTCTGAGCAGGCCAATATCCTCAAAGGGTAAGGAAGATTTTTTTGAAATTTTTTGCCACTGGGGCATCTACTCTAGGTGTTCTGTCCCAGAGTGTTGATTCTTGGTTATCAAAGGGGTATTTCCTTTTAAATAAGTTAGAGATACCAGATTTTTTCTCTGGATCTTTCCATTTGTTATAAATCAGACTTTTTATCGTGTCATGAACAGGAAATACTCTTCTTCTTTTTTCACCCAGGCCTTTAAAAAGCTGGTCCTGCATTGACTGAGACTCCTTCACTTCTTCTATATTCATAGAAGACCGATTGGTTTTTAGCAATGATTGAGTCTCATCAATAGAACATAATGGTCTTCCTGACTCATCATTAGAGGAAACAGAGTCCGAATTTTCAGAAATTTCTCCCTCATGAAATTCTACATCTTCTTCCAAAGGGTATGCTGGTTCCGCTTTTGAAGAAGATGGCCTCTGGGGTTAATTTGATCATTTTAAATCAATTGCTGAGTTGACCTATTCTTTAATGAGGGTTCTCAGGTTATCCACAATCGACGGGCTTTCCTCCGCCACAATCTTCTCTGTGCATTTAACACAGATCCGCTTAGTATAACTGGTGGATAAGGATTTTTTACAGAGGGCACATTTCTTGCTCTTAGAGGGCGGTTCTCCTGATTTTATAGAAGGTTTTCCCTGAAATACAAAAAAGGAACCCATAAACCAGGGTAATTCCAGGGAGAGAACCACCACCAAGGCAATGGAGGAGATCAAAGACACCTAGTGCTTCCCAGCCGACACCAACAAAATTGGAACTAAAGGAAGATAAGGAGTCAATCTTACCGGGCTGGTCCTAGGAGGTTCAGACACCTTTTTGCCCACATCGCTGTCACTGGGGAGAGACATGCTGCCGGAGAACGCCAAGTCAATACTGACGGAGGGCCAGAGAACTCCTTTCCTTTTAAAATTTCCCGCTCTCTTTACTTCCGGGTTGCGGGTCACGTGATCGCGTCACCTGACGCGTCAGCTGATCAGGACGCCGGACTTGCGCCCGCGCACCTCCAGCGGCCGCCAGCTCCTCCGGAATCTGCAGGCCTGGACCTAGCCCTGCAGAGGAAGTGGGGGCTGAACCTCCTGCCTACCGGAGTCGGTATAAGCACTGCCCGGGGCCGCCCATACCACGGGACTTACGCCGAAGACACAGGTAGGAGGATACTCTCCTCCCCGTCCCCTGTGTCCTGCTTCAGCCCTCCTAGAAAAAACTAGGGAATACAAACCCCAGGCTGAGCGGATTTAAGCTGGAGAACCCCTAGAGGCTCCCCAATGCAGGTCTTCATCCGTCCTGGGACAGGAAACAATTGGAGGAGATGGAGGGGAGGGGACCTTTTAAAATGTGGGTCTCCATGTTGTTTCCTGTCCCTGGAGGCAGGATACCCTCAGCTGGTGCTGTTGGGGAGGCTTATGGGAAAAAAAAAATTAAAACCTTTGAGAAAAAAAAAAATTATCACCATATTCTGACCTCTATAACTTTTTTGTAGTTATGTAAGTGTACAGGACTGTGTGAGGTCTCATTTTTTGTGCGACGATCTGTACTTTTCGTTGATACCAATTTGAAGTGTGTGCGACTTTTTGATCACTTTTTATAAAAAAATTATTGTGGAGTTAAAGTGCTATTAATATTGTTATATTTTAATTTTATGGGTTAAGTATTTTTATTTATATTTTAAGGAAAGGGGGGTGATTTGAACTTTTATATTTTTTTATATTTATAAAAACTTATTTTTACTTTTTTTTAATTCACCTTGGGTGACAATAACTGGCAATCATTAGATTGCACATAGTGTGCTTTGATGGCTATATAGCCATCATTGAACACTTCATTTGCCCTATAATGATACAATGCTGCCACCTAGTGGCCTTTTTTGTATTTACCTGAAATAGGCTCCGAAGCCTGCTTGAGGCTTCGAACTATTTAATCAATGTAACAGGTTCCTCGATCTCAGCCAGGGAACGCTGTTACCGGACCGGAAGTTCATGGCCTCCGGTTCCGGGCTGCTCAGATGCCGTGGCCACATTTGACCATGGCATCTGAAGGGGAAAATGTATGCGATCAGCCTTATGGCTGATCACATACATGTGCCGCGGGTCTCTGCTATCTAAAATGTTACGTTTCCAAGGGTGTATTATGACTTGTTACATCTGAGTATATACCTTTTGCAGTGATATGTTTCCAAGAATTTAGATCTGTTGTTCCCTCATAGGATTATCAGAGGTAGGGTCAGAGTGAGTCAGCTGTTCTTCTTCCCACTCCATCCCTTTTATGTATTTTTTCTTGCTCCATCCCATCTCTTAATCCTGTAAATCACAAAAATAAATAAAAGTCTGGAGTAATGCACACTATAGTGACTATATCAGTGCAAAAAATACTGCTCTCCAGTGTAATTTCCACCTTTTTGTGGTTCTTACTCACCCACCTGCAGCCTGTTGTTTATTTACTTTCAGTGGGCAGGTATCGGCTCTTCGTATGTGACTATCGATAACCTGAATTTCCCAGGAGTGCGTTGCAGACAGGTTTTATTAACCCCAGTGATTTCACTGATAAATAATTATGTGGTATGCAGTGCCCAAACCAAATTTTTTCTCCACTGTCTAGGACATAGCTATATTCATATCTGTAGTTCAGGTCTGTTGCTGCTCCTCCACCTCTACTAGAACTCACTGAACAACTACTACTCCCATTTCTTCCTTCACTACCATTCTCCTCCTCCTCTTGTCGTGTGTTCTGCCACACGGCTGCTTCTATCTGCTAATTAGCTTCTGCTATAGCAGTGTACTACTGACCTTATTTCCTTCCCAGAGCAATGATGGTACCGGGCTTTCTGGCTCCTTGATGGAGTATTGTTCTCTCTTGTCTGCCTGTGTACCAACCTTGTTTACCATTGTGACCCTCTGCTGCCTGTCCATTCTCAGAACAGTTTCAAAGATTCAAATGAACTATGCCTTCCCTGACCTCAGCATGTTATTACGTGTTTTACTTGTTCCTTTGGTGACTTGCACTGGCATTTCTGACCCAGGTGAATCAGCAGTCAACCACACCAGGACTACTTCACTACGTAGCTGCCTGGTGGTTCCCTGCAGCAAAGTCCAGATCCCTGTAAGGGTAATACCAGGAAGCCGCCAGGATAACGCCCTTAGGTTTAGCCCAAAGCCAAACCGGTTGGTTGACATTTCCACTGTCATAACAGCTATATACTTCTATATACGAATGAATGGTGTCATCTCCTGCTTCTCTATGAGTACGAGATCACCACAATGGCACTAAGAGGGGAGAAGAAAGCAGGGAAGCTACTGAGCATGTAGGTCCCTTCGTTGAATGCTGGAGATGGTGGACTAGAATTTCGGCCACAGTTCTCTTTACTAAATTCTAGCTGAAGTTCACCAGCAATCAGAGGTGTAACAGCAGGGGGCAGTACAGGAGAGGAAAATGTAATGTACATAAGAACTAGCAATATTTTTGTTGCATGTATATTGCAATAACACTTCATTTGAAACCATATGAAATGCCCTGTTCCCCATATAGTAATACTTTTAGTGAGATAGCTTCTTCAAGACTTGTTCATATGCTCCATGTATCATTATATTAAACTGCTTGACAAACATAATTTAGACCAGAGGTTAGCAACCTCCAGCACGCCAGCTGTTGTGAAACTACAACTCCCAGCGTGCAAATTTGTTCTGCTGATCTTGGATCTCCTATAAAAGTGAATGGAGCATGCTAGGAGTTGTAGTTTCACACCAGCTGGAGTGCCAGAGGCTGACCTCTGATTTAGACAATTCATGTTATTAGCAACTCTGGCTTCTTTTTCTATTTTTTTTCTGGAAAACAACTTAATATATTTTTTGTCACATTGTAGCAAACTTTTGCTGTTTTTTTTGTTTTGTTTTTACTTTAGTGTATTTATGTATGAAAAAAGCCCCTCCAGCTATCAGTCTATGGAAAATGATAAATACAGTACACGTGACGTTTTATGGTGGCATTTATTTTTCTGTGTGTGTTTATGGCATTTATTAAAAAAAGATTCCAGGAGAGGATATCGCTTTACACACACAAGTCCCACAGAGTCTTTCTGGCAGTGCACAGAGGCTGTATGGTATTGTTTTAAAGGAGCCATTTTGTACGTGAAAACAACAATAAAACAATATCTTGATAATTTAGTAATGATAAAACTAGGTTTACAAAGGGTTCGGTAAGAGCATCCATTGCAGATTTGACAAAATTCAGGAAGAGTTAGCACCACATGCAGTGATATTTTGTTTGGCACGATCATGCAACTAACAAAAACCCGTTAGTGTCTGGTTTATGTGAACCTAGTCTAAAGGAGTATGCATTTTGTACAGCAATACTGTCTTCCATTTGATCAATTTAAAAGCTATGCCAAAGAATCTGCTCATAGCAAGCTCTGTTAACTAATTGTATCACATGGTGTGCCTGGCTTCTCGAATATTTTGGCACCATCACAGGTTTATTCAGTAGAAGCCGTGCAGCTGAAAACATCCTGACGTGGACCTTTGTGCGCTTAGACTTCAAGGAGAAACATGAATATCATACTAGAGTATATTACTCTTTTTTTCATTGCAATCTTCTCCTATCTGGAGGCACTGATCAAGTTGTTTATACCGATAAAAAGGAAATCTGTTAGTGGAGATATCGTCTTGATTACTGGATCTGGTCATGGTATTGGACGACTGACTGCCCTTGAATTTGCCAAGCTGCAAAGTGTTCTTGTTTTATGGGATATCAACAAGGTAACTATTATTAAGTTATTCATATATACTGATTCACTTTTACTTCCACTCCTTTTATCATTAGTTGTACTCCATACATATGCTGTTAACTACTCAATTAGTAGGGAAACAAGTTTATTACTAGGATAACTAGAAGTATTTAGTGAAGGAAATATATTGGGGTCATTTATTATCTAGAAATAGGCGCCTCTTCATAACTTCGGCGGATCCACCTCCAGATATAGGAGTTATTAAGACCGGTGTCTAAAACGCTGGTCTTAATAAATGACCCCATAATGCTTGGAAGCAGCTTGTATGTGTGTAATGTGTGTGATCTTGAGGGTGTATGACTATTTGAGAGTGTATGTGTGTTTTTGTGTGTGTTTGTGACTCTGTGTGTGTGCACCTGTGGGTGTGAGTGAGTGAGTTTTACAGTGAAGAGGAGCCATACGTATAGGGTTCCCAACCAGGATTTTACTTTTTCTCTGGACAACTTATCCCAAAATCGCAAACGGCCAACATTTTTTACGGACAAATTGTAAAACCATAATGAAGGATAATGATTATAAGTAATCCATGTCTATCGCTCAATATACTGATAAGACCAACATTTACTGTGTGCTGTAAAATAATCTAGTCATGTACCATCAGCCTCAAAAAAAATCACGGACACATCTATTTTTTTTTTTCACGGATGCAGATAAAAAGTTGCCTACTTTTAAGGACTGTACAGAAATTTCTGGGCGGTTGGCAACCCAGCCTATGTGCGTGTGTGATTGTGTGAGAGTGAGAGAGAAGAGACACTGTGCATGTGTGAGTCTGTGAGACTGGGTGGTAGTTAGACTGTGATATTATCCATGCCAGTTCTGTGAGGGGGTTATTTTATTTTTAAACGTAAATTTATTAAAAATGCCAAATCTAATTGACCAGTCTGAGCTGCATTAGCCACTATAGCACTGTGTCTTGGGGATGGGGCTTGGTAACCTCAGAAAAAAATACTGCTTTTTTTTTTTAATTCACTCTTCTCCCCACCTCCTGCTGAACTTGAGTCTAAATCCGGGGTTTAGGGTTTGGGGGGGATGATACATGGCAGTCTGAATCAGCAGAGAGAGTAGAGCTATGTTCCTCCCTCTTATTTAAAGTGGAGTTATAGTCATCAGGGACTACTCCACCCACCAGAGTGCTACTGAAGACAGCGCACCGCTGAGGAATAGTGGAATTGCCACAGCTGTCCACCTCAAATCATCCTTTCTATCAAACCTCAGACTGGCACAACCCACTGGACTGAATTTTCTCCTCCTTTTTGAATTAATTTCTGGCTTTGGCTTAAAAAACTGCATACCAAAAACTGAATGTGGACACTCAGCCTAATACAGGTGCATCTCAATAAATAAGAATAATATTGAAAAGTGAAGCTCATATATTATATAGATTCATTACACACAGTGATCTATTTCAAGCATTTATTTCTTTTAATGATGATGATTATGGCTTACAGCTAATGAAAACTCAAAAGTCAGTATCTCAGAAAAGTATATAGTGAAAAAGTTCGATATTATAGACTCATTGTGTCACACTCTAATAAGCTAATGAACACAACACACCTGCAATGGTTTCCTAAATGGTCATTCAGTCTGGTTCAGTAGACTACACAATCATGGGGAAGATTAGAATATTACATAAGACCAATTAAAAAATGATTTCTAATACAGAAATGTTGGCCTACTGAAAAGTTTGTACAGTATATGCACTCAATACTTGGTCGGGGCTACTTTTCCATGAATGACTGCATTAAAGCGACATGGCATGGAGGTGATCAGCCTGTGGCACTGCTGCGGTGTTATGGAAGCCCAGGTTGCCTTCAGATTTTCTGCATTGTTGGGTCTGGTGTCTCTCATGTTCTTCTTGACAATACCCTATAGATTCTCTATGGGGTTTTGGTCAAGTGAGTTTGGTGGCCAATCAAGCAAAGTGATATTGTTTTTATTGAACCAGGTATTGGTACTTTTGGCAATGTGTATGGCAGTAGAGATATGAGTGAAAGACCTGTAGGCTTCTGTTGGCTAATACGGGTCATCTGCCATATTTGCATTTTTTTGGGAATATCTCAGGAACGGTATGTGGCATGGGATTCAGCCAGTTCCCTCAGGTTCTCCAGATCTGGTTGTTAAAATTACAGCCGGATCGGAGGACCACGTTAACGGCTGAATCCCGATCTGCTACTCTGGCGGCAGCAGCTGGAGATGATTGCTACCACTTCATAGTTTAGCTCCTTAGGCTTTTTAAAAGTTGGGTGCTATGTGTGTGTAGTGTATATATGGTGTATTAATGTGCAGGGGCGTAGCTAAAGGCTCATGGGCCCTGGTGCAACAGTTCAGCTTGGGCCCCCCTTCCCTTATTGCTCTATGTGTCTTCTTATGCGGCACAAGGGTCTTTGGGCCCCCTCAGGCTCCTGGGCTTGGTAGCGACTGCTACCTCTGCACCCCCTATAGCTACGCCCTGTTTGTGTGTATGTGTGTTGCATATATATGATGTATATGTAAACATGTGTCGTGACACCACTTGTCTGCCGTTGAGTAGGTAACCTGTTAAAAATTTTAATCCCACCCATGTATATATAGTGTGTATATATATATATATATATATATGTATATATATATATATTATATACATACTACATTGTCCTTTATTCTTTTATTTTACTGTGATCCTCTGACCATGAGCCATTTCAGTAAAACACAAAAGATGATATAGAAAATGGTGAACGACAATTATTTCTTCTAAATTAAACTTCATAGGAATATTTACATAGTGACTGGACCACAAAGCTTAGGTGTTTTTCAAACATCGAATATCTTGCCAGTTAACACTGAATGCATTTAGAGGAGAGGTAAAGCTAACATGTCGGTGTAAACTAGACATATTAACCCTTTGTATGTACATGTACGGCACTGCGGGAAGTGACTTCCCAACGCGTGTGCATCCGCTCGATCAGCGCCAGGGGGCTGGCTGTTAATGACAGCCGGGCCCCTGCGGTATCTGCCGGCATCACTGGAAACACTGATGCCAGTGGATTAACCCATTAGGTGCCACGGTCAAACCTGACTGCAACATCTACGGTGTTTGTGGAGTGAGGAGGCTGCCTCTCTTACCCTATTAGGTCCCTGTGCTACAATGACAGGGGCCCGATGGCTGCTATGGCAGCCGGATGCCTTACACAGGCATCGGGGCTTGCTTCCTACGGAAGCCTATGAGACCCAACCTCAGTGCAGTGCAATGCATTACAGTACACAATGGATTGTAATGTATTGTAGAGTGGATCAGAACCTCAAACATTGATGTCTCACAGTGGGACAAAAATAAAAAGTGGAAAAAGTGTTTTTTAAAAATAAAAAATGTCAAGTTTCAAGTAAATAAAAAAAAGCCAAGCAATATGCAATAAACAAAATAAAAAAATTCCCAGCACCACCACTGATCAGCTGTTTATAGAGGCCTCTTGTGAGCGCCTCTTTTTAGGTTTGTGATGTCACATACATCTTTCACATGGCCTATATAAAGATGAATGTGAATGGGCCTTTGTATGCTAAATTAATATTCTACTCCTGGAAAACCCCTTTAAATCCTCTGCTGCTTCAGGGGCCACGGGTTTCAGACCTAAAGACAGATACTAAAGGCTCAGAAATCCTCTTTAAAGGGGTTGTGTCATCTCATACATTGGGGGCATATCACTACGATATGCCCCCAATGTATGAGATGGCCAACACTTTTAATATTCGGCGCTCTGTGTCCAACACTTAAAGAGGTTGCCTGGAAGCCGGGTTCGGTTCCAAGTGGTAACTTGGAAAATGGTAATTGTTTTTTTACAGTATAAATCAATTTCTAAAGTTATTATGCAAAGTCTCGCGAGACTTTGCGAAATAATAACTTCGGCTCATCGGAGCCAATACATTCTAATACTGTACGGAGCACTCGCTCCATGCAGTATTGAAACGAAGTTTCATGCGAATCGACTTCGGATGTTTCATCCAAAGACGATTCACTCATCCCTAGTTATTATTCATAACCTATCCCCAGGTTAGGTCATCAATATCAGATCAGCAGGGGTCTGAAAGGGGTAGTTGTACTCCTGCTAGCACTGTTTCCTCTTCACAATTGTCTGCACGCCGTCCAGTTTACAGTGGCAGTGCAGTGTAATTATAACTTCTCATCCCTTTCACTTGAATGGGATGGAGCAGTTGTAATTACACTGTGCCGCCTATACGGACCTTCTGTATAGCAAGGAGCATATTTACCACTACATTATAGCAAAGATAGGATTTTTTGCAAGGATAGTATTTTCTATGCCTAAAAAGCTATTACAGTAGTGGCTGGAGGCCACTACTGCTTCGCTCACCTGTCCCGATCTCTTGGTTCCTGGTGGTGTGGACCCGCCTCTGGCTCTCCTTTTCTCCTGCTGGGTCTGGCTTTTAGGGTAGCTTTGTGCCTCTAAACAAGCCGTGGTCTGCTTGATGGCTCAGCCTCTCCTTCTCAGTTCATAGGGTGTGCTGTTGCCCCCAGCTCTTAATGGGCCAGATTGCATGCACCTTAGGTCACACCAGCCAAAGGCTGGTCACCTGTGGGTACTTAAGTCACTTTCTGAGCAATAGGTTGTCTAGCTTACTACCTCTTTGCAAGGTATGCTGTATTCGTTTGTCCGCCTGTGTACTGACTTCTACCAGTTTCCCTGACATGGACCATCTGCTGCCTAACCTGACCTGTGTCTGACCCCCCTATTAACTCTTCACTGCCTGCCCTGACCTCAAACTGTTTATTGGATCGCTCATACTCTGCATGTCCTAACCTCTGACTGTCCCTGACTACAGTTTTGCCTCATCCCTCGATGCCCCGCATTGGTGTCTCTGACCCCCACGGCTTAGCTGTCAATCACACATAGATTACTCCAGGAGGTAGAAGCCTGATGGCTCCCTTGCAGCGAAATCCAGATCTTTGTACAGGGGTTAAGGGTAAAAACCAGGGGACTGCCCTTAGGAATAGCTCAAAGCCAAATCTGTTGGTTGACACAGTGGTTCCACACCCACTGCACAAACAAAACAAAAGGTACTAAAGTAATCAACCTTTAGTAACTTTAGTACCTTTTGTTGCAAAAAGTACTAAACAGAATTACTATTTACTTCATTCACAGTCGAGTCACAATATTATGTATCACTTTCTACTTTCAATGGCAGCACATAGCTCATGAAGGAAGTAACGTGTAGTAATCTGGCTTGGTGGGTATATAAGATGTGCGATAGGCTGTCTGTACACAATCTCTCGCTGCTAGTATGGGTAAAAGGAACGATTTATCAGAGTTGCAGAAAAGGCTAACAATTGGTTTTCAGACCAAGGGTGGAAGTATTTCTGAAACTGCACAGTTTTTGAACTGCTCATGTGCTGCTGTGGTAAAAGAGTACCATGAGTGGACAAATGGCACCATTGCGAATAAAATACATGGAAACTGCGAAGCACCATGTGCCCATGTTGTGACAAGTAAATGTCAGCTATGAAGGTCTGAAAGGACAGACCAACACACTTATTGTTGAGCAGCTCTCCACCAAAATAAACCAGGGGCCTAATAGATGTGTGTCTAAAATAACAGTTCACTGAACCATACTGCATATGGGACTTTGAAATGGATGGTCACTGCATCTCTACTAATGAAGTTGCATCGGCTTTACAATAGAGCAAGTTCTATAGACTAATGGTAAATCTGCTGCCTGCTATATAGAAGGTCCAGGGTTCAATTACCAGTAGAGATCTGTTAAAAAAAAACTTTTACTTTCCAACTTCTCTTTTATGGTAAAAGTTATGTAATGGAGCAAAAACCATTACAATAAATGCTTTTTTATAACAGACTTACTATTAAATACCACAAAACAGCATATGGTATTCCTGTGATCATAATAACCCATTTAATATATTGAACACATTATTCATAGTGATCGGTAAGCAGCATAAATAAATAAAAAAAAATGTATCATTTTTTACCCCTTCATTTCAGTAATACTAGTTGTTTAATAATATGTCTGTGAAGAATACAGTATTACTATTTAGTAGCTTTTTAAGCACTGAAAATCTAATCTTTCCAATAGGGCAGGTCTTTAGTGTATTGGTCAATCTGATGAGGGGCCACACAGCTTCATTAATATTCACTACACTGAATACTAATGAGGCTGACTATGTCCAGAAGTGGCTAGACCTGGGTTCTCCAGCAGCTCCAGGCCCCTGACTGCAGTACTGCTAGTTCTACCCTGATGGCAGCCCTGCTAGTACTAATTTCTCATGTAGTTGTACAAAATGTACCAGAATTTTAGTGCAATTTGCGCCAAACACCGGATATGCATGAATGTCACCACATTGATTGTTTTAGGCACTTTTCTGGACTTGTCCAAAAAGGGACATGCCAATGTGAACAGGCATGGTCTATTGGAAAGGGTTTTGTCAATACTAAACTGCTGACAGATATTCATAGGGAAGGGAACAAGAAGTGATCAATAGACTGCTGTAAAAATGAACTTTGAATGCCATGGCTACTGCTTCCCTAAGTGCACAGAGAGAGAGCCAGAGGCTGCAGTGCTTCATGCTCAGTGCATGAACTGTTCTACAGCTGATGCTGCTGTAATGTCCCACTGACATCTAAATTATAGATGGCATTAGGATCGGTGCCTTAGTGTTGCAATTATTTACTTTCATAAACTTGGCTATGTTACAGGCACTTCTTTCCTGTACTGACTGTACTGTACAAGCAACAAAGTGGGGGTCCTTTATGGTGGCTGGAATACATGAGAATTAAATGACAGAAAAGTCATACAGGTGCATCTCAATAAATTAGAATATCACCAAAAAGTTGATTTATTTCAGTAATTCAACTCAATCCTATAGATTTATTACACAGAGAGTGGTCTATTTCAAGTGTTTTTTTGACGATTCCTACTCTCAGATCACGTCGCATGGATGAATTACACTACTGAGTTTATTAATTTACCACATAAATTCACGCCCACCTATTTTAGAAGACAAAATGATGCTAAATTACTCCTATAGTTTTCCAACATCGCAGTATTTACCGTAATAATACAATTGCTACCACCACCTATACTTTTCTAGGCAATAGGGGCCTCCATTTCCAGATCTTCTCAGTACCAATTAGTCACAATAAGGCTCCATTCACATGTCCTGTTTTTCTTTCCTGATTCGATCCTGATCCTGATCTGGATCCATTCATTTCAATGGGTCCTGAAAAAATCAGGCTCGAATCAGGAAAGAAAAAACAGGACGTGTAAATGGAGCCTAAAACAGTTTACCTTAATGGGACATAAAATACCCTGAATTAATACAGGTTTTACCTTCGGAAAAGTAATTTCTGCAAGGAAGAGACGTCAATATTTCAAATTTAATACACAATAATGCAGTGCAATACAAAAAGTAATTGTCAGATAAAAAGTTGAAAAAAGATACATACAGTTACAATGCAGTTTGTGAAAATAAAGGGGATAAAAGAAACACAGTAAAAGCTTACTGAGCAGTAGTGCAGCAGTGATATCCTGGCTGTGGGGACAGCTGAAAATATGGGCAGTCACTCCAATCATGATATGGATCCCCAAAGACTGACTATGACCCCCTCTTTTCCTGGCATAGTAAACCCGTTCCTTTTTTCCCTCCTGTCCACTAGTTGGTGATGTCATTGAGAGGAGGTTGTTCTTATGAAAATGAAATATACTCCTACCCTTACAATTATATTTCTAATGAGAAATCCAGAAATGGTCATAAGTCCTTTCAAGAAATTCCTAGAAATATAATATTACCTGCAATCACCTGGGCATACATTAACCAACCAGGGCATATCAAACACAACTGTAATCAGGACATGTTTTTAGCCAATATCCAATTCCAGGTAGTTCCTCTGGTTGTGTGGTTGTGAATTCAACATGTATATTAGTGTTATTCTCCCTGATCATAACTACTTATGTGGACCACTCCAAATATCAATTATGATGGGGTTTGCTTGGATAAATCATATTTCCTTTGAAGCTCAGCCATTGTCATGCTTTTCCCAGGCCCTCATGGCAGACACACTACAGACACTTCTTTGCATAACTTTCATCCCTGGTCAGGATGTGTGGGTAATTACCTCCTACCCAAAGTGAAAATGTTATCTGATGGCAAGTTTAGGCTCTAGTGATAAAACCTATAATCAATACTTCTGGCACCCTGGTGATTTAAGGGCCTCAAAAATGTTTGTCGGAGAGTGGACATCTTGTGATGCAGGATTTGCATTCCTTAAAGGCTTTCTACACCTTTGGAGGCAATTTTTTTTATTATTGCTTTGTACTTATTTTGAGCTAAAAATAATTATTTCAATTGGTCTTTATTAAGAATGTGGAATCCTGTTTTGTGTACATAGCTCTACTAGCTGCCTGTGGATTTTCTGTCTTTTCTGTCATCTGGGGAGTAGACTTCTTCTCATCTGTCCTCTATGACATTAAAAAACACTCAAAGCTCAATCCTTATCTTACAGATATGAATGTGGTTTAAAAAAAGTGTTTATGACCTCTTAGTAGTTTAGAGATAAGGGTTTTTAGATGACCGGAAAGTGAAAATTCCAGTCACACAGTTAGAAAAACAGTTAACCATTTGTGACAGAATGGCTCAATATTTTTAATAAAGGCCAATTGAAAATAGGATTTTTAACTAACAATGAGTAAATCATAAACAAAAATTGCCTCCAAAGGTGTACATAGCCTTTAAGAAACACAGAATGGCTATGAATGGATAATTAATATTGATAATTTTACTACACCTTTATTTATTTTAATTATATTGATGATTATAGCTTACAGCTAATGAAAACCGAAAAGTTGATATCTCATAAAATTAGAATATTATGTAAGACCATTTAACAAAATTTTATTTAATACAGAAATGTTGGCCTGTTGAAAGATGAGTCCAGTATATGCACTTCATACTTAGTCAGGGCTTCTTTTACATAATTTACTGCATCAATACAGCATGGCATGGAGGTGATAAGGCTCCAGGTGATACAGCAGAGGTGTTATGGAAGCCCAGGTTGCTTTAATAGTGGCCGTCAGCTTGTCTACATTATTGGGTCTGGTGTCTCTCATCTTTTTTTTGACAATACCCCATAGATTCTCTATACGGTTTACGTCGGACAAGTTTGCTGGCCAATGAAGCAAATGATACTGTGGTTATTAAACCAGGTATTGGTACTTTTGGCAGTTTGGGCAGGTGCAAAGTCCTGCAGGAATATGAAATCAGCATGTCCATAAAGCTTGTCAGCAGAGGGAAGCATGAAGTGCTCTAAAATATCCTGGTAGAGGGCTGAGCTGACTTTGGACTTGACATAACACAGTGGACCAACACCAGCAGATGACATAACCCCCCCCCCCAAACCGTTAGTGACTGTGGAAACCTCACACTCAATGACTGTCTTCTGAACAACTGTCAAGTTATCAATCTTCCCCATGGTTGTGTAGTCTACTGGATCTGTCACGGACATTCCTGTGACAGGTAACAGGAGGTCTGTCAGATTGGCAACACATGGTATAATCTGACATGTTTTCCTTTTTTGTTGTTGGTATTTACCACACCCTTTTCCCTCAGGTGTTCCTGGTATGGTAATTGTCCCTCCCCTATTTATTGCTTCTTCTCCCACTATTCCTTGTGGTTATAGCTTCAGTTGTGGTGAGCAGTAGTTTGGTTCTCAGCTGAGATCCTGGAGCCTCCATTTCTTCATTGAAAGATAAGTTTCCTTTTCCCTTTGTTTTGTTACTTTGCCCTGTTGTTTTGTTATTAAGCCTGTTAGGCCTGTTTATACTGGTAGTTAGACCGGAATTGATTTCCTGTAGGCGGTGTCCATCTTCCTTCCTTAGTTTCTAGGCCTAATCTCCTTTCCCTCCTACGCTCGGATTGGTTTTCCCCCCCAAACCTGCGCGTGACATTATAAACCGCCAATTACCGTCACTTTGTTGTTTGTATCTGTACAGCCATGGATCCTATTGCTGTACTCGCCGGGCAGCTGCAGGGGCTGTCTTTGGAGGTAGCTGACCTCCGCACCACCGTCACCCAGATTCAGAGACCACAGGCTGTTGGTCCCGGGGGTGTTGGTTGCTAGGCCTGTCTGGAGCCTAAATTCGCTCTCCCAGATAGATTCTCTGGGGGACATGATAACTTTATTTTGTTCAGGGAGGCGTGCAAATTGTACTTTAGGTTGCGTCCACATTCATCTGGTAATGAGGAACAGAGAGTTGGTGTGGTGATCTCATTGCTCAAGGGAGATGCACAGTCATGGGCCTTTTCTCTGCCGACCGGATCGCAGTCTCTCCATTCGGTGGATTAATTTTTCAATGCTTTGGGGCTTATCTATGATGACCCGGATCGCATCTCCCTGGCCGAGACCAAGTTACGTGACCTTCGTCAGGGTGAGCGCTCTGTTGAGATCTATTGCGCTGAGTTTCAGAGGTGGGCTACAGATACCGAATGGAACAATCTGGCTCTCCGTAGTCATTTTGTCAAGGGTTATCAGAAAGGCTGAAGGACCATTTGGCCTTTCATGAAATTCCAGTGTCATTGGAAGCTGATATGTCTCTTGCTGTACACATGGATAGACGCCTGAGAGAGAGATCTAGGGGCCCCCGCTCTCAGGACGGACTATCACATAGTGTATTGTCTTCCTATGACACTTTGGGTGAAGATACTCCTGGGTTGATGTCTGGGGACGAACCCATGCAGTTAGCCCTGCTTCCACCTTTAAGCATTCTGGTAATAAAAAGGGAGTGTGTTTTTTCTGCGGACAGAAAGAACACTTTATCAATGCATGTCCATGCATTCAGTCTCTAAAAGAGAAAAAAGGAAAGGGGGCTTTAAATTCCCATCTCTCTCTTGGAGGAGTGGGTGGAGAGAAAGAAAATGTGCATTTGTTTTCATCCTGTAGTACCCGTTTTCTTCTGACTGCCGAGGTGGAGCTAGAGTCAAAGGTTGTGAGAATTGAGGTGTTTATTGACAGCGGGGCAGAGGTGAACCTGATTGATGCTCAGTTTGTCCGTATGCATGGATTGTCTCTGAGTGCACTGGAGAAGAGGATTTCTGTGTTTGCTATTTATTCTGAGCCTCTTTCTCAAAAGTGTTTGTCTCAGATGGTGCATGATATCAGATTAAGACTGGGTGAATTTTGTCAGGAACTTATTTCGTGTTTTGTGTTGGAAGGTCTTCCTGCTCCTGTGGTGCTGGGTTTACCGTGGTTAAGCAAACACAATCCAACCATCGATTGGCATACTAGACAGATTCTGGATTGGGGTGATTTTTGCATTGACAGTTGTCTTAATACATCTTTAATACATCTTTTTCTGCGTTAACTACTAAGACACTTCCCACTTTTATATCTGATTTCGCTGATGTATTTTCTGAAGGTGGATGTCAGGATTTACCCCCACATTGGGAATACGATTGTCCTATTAATCTTATCCCCAGAGCGAAGTTGCCCAAATCTAGGCTGTATAACCTTTCTGGACCGGAGAGAATGGCAATGAAAGAATATATTGCTGAGAGTTTGGCTAAAGGACACATAAGACCTTCCAAATCTCCAGTGGCAGCTGGGTTTTTCTTTGTAAATGGAACTCTTAGGCAATGTCTGGATTTCCATGAACTCAATCGGATTACTGTCCATGATCCTTACCCCCTTCCTTTGATTCCTGATTTGTTTAACCAGATTGTTGATGCCAAGGTGTTCTCCAAGTTGGACTTAAGGGGGGCATATAATCTGGTCAGGATCAAGGAAGGGGATGAATGGAAGACGGCTTTTAACACTCCTCAGGGCCACTTTGAGAACCTGGTCATGCCTTTTGGGTTGACCAATGCTCCTGCTGTCTTCCAACATTTTGTTAATTACATTTTTCATCACCTGGTGGGGAGGTTTGTAGTCGTGTATTTGGATGACATACTAATTTATTCTCCAGATATGGTGGCACATCAGAATCACGTTAGAGAGGTGTTGCAGATCTTAAGGGACAACAAATTGTACGCAAAATTAGAGAAATGTGTTTTTGCTGTACACGAGGTGCAATTCTTAGGATACCTGCTGTCATCTTCAGGTTTTCGAATTGATCCAGAGAAAGTCTGTGCTGTATTGGACTGGGATCTACCTGAAAATTTGAAGGCTCTTTTGTGGTTTATGTGGTTCACCAACTATTACTGAAAGTTTATTAAGAACTATTCAACAATAGTTAAACTCTTAACTGACATGACTAGGTAAGGAACGGATGTCTCAGTGTGGTCTGATGCAGAATTGTGAGCCTTTTCCGCTGTGAAGGAGTGCTTCTCTTCTGCCCCTATTTTGATGCAGCCAGATGTGTCACAACCTTTCATTGTGGAGGATGATGCATCCGAGGTGGGGGTAAGGAGCAGTTTTGTCACAGGGTCCGTCACCAGGTAAATGGCGCCCATGTGCCTTTTTCTCGAAAAAAACTCTCTGCTGCGGAGAGAAATTACGATGTGGGTAACAGAGAGTTACTGGCCATTAAGTTGGCTTTTGAGGAATGGCGTCATTGGTTGGAAGGGGCGATTCACCCAATCATGGTATTCACTGATCACAAGAATCTGGATTACTTGGAGTCGGCTAAACTACTTAACCCAAGGCAAGCCAGATGGTCTTTGTTCTTCACCAGATTCAATTTCATTGTCACGTATTGTCCTGGGATTAAGAATGTGAAGGCGGATGCCTTGTCACGTAGTTTTCCCGGAGGTGGTGATTTTGAAGATCTGCTCTTTACCCTGATCTTGAGGCTAAGGTGTTTGAGGCCCAGGGAGACGCACCAGAGTCTTGGCCCCTGGGAAATTGTTTGTTCCATCTGAATTGCGTCATAAGGTGTTTGAGGAACATCACTGTACGGTGCTTGCGGGATACCCTGGGAGTAAATCCATTGTTGAACTCATCTCTCGTAGATTCTGGTGGCCAGGGCTGCGTAAGTGTGTTGAGGAGTATGTGTCGGCCTGTAGTGTCTATGCACGCGCTAAGGTGACACATACTCGACCTTCTGGGTCCCTACTCTCGTTGCCCATCCTGTCCAGACCATGGACTCAATTGTCTATGGACTTTATCACTGATCTGCCTAATTCGTATGGAAAGAAAGTTATTCTGGTGGTTGTAGATCGGTTTAGTAAGATGGGGCACTTTATTGCATTGCCCGGACTCCCTAATGCTAAAACCCTTGCACAAGTGTTTGTTGACAACATTGTGAAACTTCATGGCATTCCCACTGACGTGGTCTCTAATTGTGGGACTCAGTTTGTGTCCAGATTCTGGATGGCGTTCTGTACTCGGCTCGGGATACAACTGTCTTTTTCCTCTGCTTTTCACCCTCAGACGAATGGACAAACAGAGTGTACTAATCAGAGTCTGGAGACTTACTTGAGATGTTTTGTCTCTGAGAATCAGGAGGAGTGGTCCTCGTTTTTGTCTCTGGGGGAGTTTGCCATAAACAATCATAGACAGGAGTCTACTGGCAGATCGCCGTTTTTTGGTGCATATGGGCTTCACCCGCAGTTTGGCACTTTTTCTGGTTCAGATACTTCTGGTATCCCTGAGGAAGAACGTTTTTCGTCATCATTGTCATCTATATGGCGGAAAATTCAAAGTAACTTGTTAAATATGGGCAACAAGTACAAACGTGTGGCTGACAGGAAATGTATAAATGGTCCGGACCTAAGAGTGGGTGATTCTGTGTGGCTGTCCACAAGAAACATTAAGTTGAAAGTTCCTTCTTGGAAGTTGGGTCCAAGATTTATTGCTCCATATAAGATCACTGCCATTATTAATCCAATGGCATTTCGTCTTGAACTTCCTCAGGCCCTGAAAATTCATAATGCATTTCACAGATCTTTGTTAAAGAGATATGTTGAAACTTTGGAGCCATCTCCCTTGCCACCCGCGCCTTGGAATTCCGGCAGTTTGGAATTCCAGATTGCCAAGATTATTGACTCTCGAGTTCTTCGTAGAACTCTTCAATATCTTGTTCACTGGAAGGGCTATGGACCAGAGGAGAGGACATGGGTACTGGCATCTGACGTAAATACCAGTCGTTTGGTGAAAGCTTTTCACAGATTGGCAACAAGTGGTATAATCTGACGTTTTCCTTTTTTGTTGTTTTGTTATTTACCACACCCTTTTCCCTCAGGTGTTCCTGGTGTGGTAATTGTCCCTCCCCTATTTATTGCTTCTTCTCCCACTATTCCTTGCGGTTTATAGCTTCAGTTGTTGTTTTGGTGAGCAGTAGTTTGGTTCTCAGCTGAGATCCTGGAGCCACCATTTCTTCATTGAAAGATAAGTTTCCTTTTCCCATCTGTGTGATTTGTTACTTTTCCCTGTTGTTTTGTTATTAGGCTTATTATAGGCTTATTATTAGGAGACTCCTGTTCGTCCTTCCTTTTGGAGGAACAGGTAGACTCATTCCTGTCATTAGTTCCAGGGTCCTATAGGGTCAGTTCGGTGTTTAGGTTCCTGTGTATGAACTTGCCTACCTTTGAGGCCTATTCATACTGGTAGTTAGACAGGAATTGAGCCAGGGTTTCCTGTAGGAGGTGTCCATCTTCCTTCCTTAGTTTCTAGGCCTAATCTCCTTTCCCTCCTATGCTCGGTTTGGTTTTCCCCCCCAAACCTGCGCGTGACAGGATCAGACTGAGGGACCATGTAAAGGCTTAGGAAACCTTTGCAGGTGTTTTGTGTTGATTAGCTGATTAGAGTGAGTCTACAATATTGAAATTTTTCACAATATTCTAATTTTCTGACTTTTGAGTTTTCATTAGCTGTTAGTCATAATCATCAACATTAAAAGAAAAAAATGCTTGAAATAGATCACTGTGTGTCATTAATCTATATAATGTATGACTTTCACTTGTTGAATTGAATTAGTGAAATAAATAAACTTTTTGATGAAATTCTAATTTATTGAGATGCACCTGTAGATTATTAGACTCTTCAGAAAGTGACAAGGGGGGTGCACACAGAAGCATGTCTATTTGTAAAGTGTTGCTATCCTATCTTATTTAGACCTCCAGTAGTACAATTGAGCTGTCATTAAAGCCACCCTCTAATCATGATGACATAATTCAGCTCATTCTGGATACCTAATACATAACTTACCCTTATACCTGGATACATCTGATCCAACACTTAGAACAATTAACTTCTTATCAAAACAGCCATTTCAGTTTTTGCTTGTTTTTTTTCTTCCCTGTCTATAACATTTTCATTTTTTCATAAACATATGAAGGCATGTCTATTACAGGACAAGTTGTGTTTTTATTGCCAATATTTGGTGCCCCATATAATGTATTGGGCTTTTTGGAGGGGTTTCATTTTTACATAGTTCACTGACATTAACTTTTTTCTGTTAGTCTATTAGGCCAAAAACAAATTTATGGTTACCATGACAACCGGAGGCCTAACAAAGGCAACCAGGCTTGCCATGTATCTAAGCCTGACGGACCCAGAGGGTTTGATCAGGCCTAGTGTCAGTGTAAGGACCCATGCTCACGAGCGCATACCGCCCCTGCCAGTCATTGTGGACCAAAATGCACATGTACCGTCTGTGTGGCTGGTGCTGACGGATACAGACTCATTTAACTTGAATGTGTCCGTGATCCGGAGGCATGGACTGAAATGCCACGGAAGCACTCTGTAGTTCTTCTGTGGACTTCTGCTCCATGCCTACGTTCTGTATCTCCCAGGCCACAGTACAGGTATGGCGGCACACGGTCGTGTGCATGAGGCCTCATACTGACATTACAGTGCATTGCAATAGATGACTATTGCAGTGCATTGTACGGCAATCAGCCCCACTGGATCTTCAAATGTGTAAAAAGTAAAAAAAAAATAAATAAATAAAAAAATTAAATCAAAATAAAATAAATAAGTAAATAAAAAGAAAATAAATGGCCTTTTCCCATATCCGTTCATTTATAAGTGACTGAAAAATGAAAACATAAAATAAACTACACATAATTGGTATCACCGCGTCTGTAATGACCTGATCAATAAAAGGATCATGGTACTAATCCTGCCGTAAAAAAATAAAAATAAAAAACAATGGCGGAATTGCTGTTTTTTTCACCTCACCTCCCAAAAAAATTGAATAAAAAGTGATCAAAAAGTCATATGTATCCCAAAAGGATCCCAATAAAAACTATATCCCATCCTGCAAAAAACAAGCCCTCACACAGCTACATTGGTGAAAAAATAAAAATGTTATACATGTTAGCATATGGCAATGCAAAATAAAATGAATTTTAATACAAAAGTGATTTATTCTGGAAAAAGCGGCAAAACATAAATAAACTATATAAATTTGGTATTGCTATAAATGCGTCAACCCACAGAATAAAATTATCATATCATATATACTACATGAGGAACCCCATCAAAATAAAAAACACTGACAGAATTACAATTTTTCCCCACCTCACCTGCAAAAATTTTTATAAAAAGCGATCAAAAAGTCATTTGTACCCCAAAAGGTACAAAAAAACCTACAGCTTATCCTTCAACAAACAAGCCCTCACACAGCTCCATCAACAAAAAATAAAAAAGTTATGGCCCACGAAAAACAATTTCAGCATATTCCATGTTAGAAATTCCCAATTCTGCCCCTTCCCTTCTGAACACTGTTGTTTCCCCAAACAGCAATTCACAACCACTTATGAGGTGTTGCTGTATTCAGGAAAAAAATGCAAAAAAAAACAAATTCTGGGGTGCATTATTTCCTGTTGCGCCTCGTGAAAATGAAAAATCTGGGGCTAAAGTGATATCTTATTGGGACTAAACTGTAATATTTCATTTTCATACCCAAGTGTTTCTAAGTTCTATGAAACACTTATTGGCATTCACTTGACCCCTTGATCAATTCCTTGAGGGGTGTATTATCCAAAATATGGTCACTTTTTGGGGTTTTCTTCGGATGCCCTCAAAAAACAATATTGCGCTCCTTTTGTTCTGAGCCCTACCACGTGCCCATGAAGAGATTTACTACTACATATGGGGTGTTTCTGAAAACTGCACAATCAAGGTAATACATATTGATGTGTTAACCCTTGCTGTGTTCCAGGAAAAAATGGATTAAAATGGAAAATTTGCACAAAAAAATAAAATTTTAAAACTTTGCTTGAATTCCTGTTGAACAAAAGAAAGAAAGAATTAACAAAGTTTTTTTTTAAAATCAGTTTTGAATTTCTTGTGGGTTATAGTTTCTAAAATGCGGTCAGTTTGGGTGTTTTTTCTTGTGTAAGCCCATTAAAGCCGCTTCAGAACTGAATTGGTCCTTAAAAACACGGTTTAGAAAACATTTTTGAAAATTTCAAAAATTGCTTCCAAAATTCTAAACCATCTAACATCCTAAAAAGATAAAATGAAATTTACAAAATGATGCCAACACAGAGTAGACATATGATGCAAGTTAATTAATAACTATTTTGCAAGGAATCATTACTTGTCTTAAAGCCATAGAAATTAAAATTTAGAAAATTACAAATTTTTCCAAATTTTCTGCAAATTTTGGATTTTTTAGTATAAGGGTAGATATATCAATTCAAATTTACTACTAACGTGAAGTACGATGTGTCATGAGAAAACAGTCTTAGAATTGCTTGGCTCAGTAAAAGTGTTCCTGAGTTATTACTAGATAAAGTGACACATGTCAGATTTGAAAATTGGTTGTCATGCATTTGGTCCAAACTGGCTTTTGCTTGAAGGGGTAAAGACAATGTATCCTCTATCCACAAATAGAGGATAAGTGATTGGCGGGGGTTCAAATGCTGGGGTCCATGCAGATCATGAGAATGGGGACCTGTGCACCCCTGAATGGAGCAGTAGTTACATATGTGTATTGTTGCTCCATTCAGCTCCATTGGTCTAACGGAGATAATAAAGGGCTTAGGCCTTATGCAGACATCCGTGGAGCACGGTCCGTGAAAACCCGGACTGTGAGTGCAGGAGCGCACGGCGTCATAGCAGACAATGACGCCATGTGCTCCTGCAGCCACCAGGAGCACAGTCCGGGTTTTCACGGACCGCGCTCCACAGATGTCTGCATGAGGCCTTATACTTGGCTATCTCCAGCTGTCCCATAGAGGTGAATGGATCAGCAGACATGTATGCATGTCTGCCACTCCATTCCCGCTGGGATTATGGGTGCCCAATTTCGTGATCAGCAGGGGTCCCAGCATATGGAACCCCGCTAATCAGGCACTTATCCCCTATCCTGTGTACTGTAAGTTGTCTTGGGACAACAAAGTTGAGCGAAACCACCCTTCAACCTGATTTAGAGCTGTCATTTTAGGAGAATGTCATGCTCTCTTCCTGTATCAAAGGACTACTGTATTTAGAATTCTTACAGAACCTCCCTCCTGATATACAGTAAATATCCAGGCCTGATTTTGAATAAACTTTGCATTTTTAGTCTGTGCTGTAAGTTCTGGAAATGTGTTTTATTGCACAACAGCTGGATTGAAATGATCTGGTTTCAAGTAAATATTGAATTACATGTACTTTTTCATTGCCAGCAAAGTCCAAAGAAACACAAGACTCTGTGAGTCTTCCAAACCGTGTCAGCATTGAGCACTACAAAGCGTGCATTCACACTATTTGTTTAGCTTATCATAGCAAGACCGATTTCTCATTTTTACCCAGTAATGTGAGCATTGGCACATTTTACCGTTCATTATCCCTGCTGCCCTGCAACACCTCAGAATATCTTGATAAAACTTACACAGCAGCACTTTTTAAGCGTATTGCAAAATGTATTGCAAAAACCAGAGCACAGCTTTTTTAACCCCTTCATACATTTGGACATAACTGTACATCCAAATTGCATGTAACTTAGCGTATTTGTAAACTGCTTACCGGGGCTGTGATACTATAAAGTGTCACAGCCCTTGTGTCTCTGCTCTCCCCATGAGTAGAGACACTGGAGAAGCCGGCAAGGGATCAATCAGAGTGGTCCCTTGCCGCCAAGCACTCTGATTGGTTAGATTCTGCAGACTAACTAATCGGAGTGCAGCAGTGTAAAAATGCCGTTTTCAGGCTCTGATCTCCAGTCTGGAGATCAAACCCTGAAATCAGGCAAAACCCCGTGTGCCGCCGTGCCCCTGATTCCGATACTTCCACCTACAGTGCCTTGCAAAAGTATTCGGCCCCTTGGAACTTTTCAACCTTTTGCCACATTTCAGGCTTCAAACAAAAAGATATAACATTTTAAATTTTTGGTGAAGAATCAACAAGTGGGTCACAATTGTGAAGTGGAACGAAATTTATTGGATCATTTAAAGGGGTTATCCCACGTGTAATGTAAAAAATGAAAATCAGATATGATATAGTACATGGCAACCTCTTTTTAACAAAGCTAGAACCAGCCCTGTACCTCACATGGATCCAGAGATCTCCACATTCATTGTTCTGCTAGATTTATATCAAGCTGACAGCTCGGGGAGTGTCTTTTCTGCTGCAGCTAAGGGGGCGTGTCTCAGCTCTCCCTATCACAGCTCAGGAGGCAGTTAACACTTGAAACTGAGCATGTGCGGCCTGCTCAGTCAATAGGTCAAAGAAATAAGAACTTAAGTGGTCCTATACAGATACATTTTATTGAATAACTCAGTAGCTATACAAAATTTTTAATGACATGCAATTACAAAAGTATTCAGCTACAGGTGCTGGTTTGAAAACTGTACAATATTTTTCGTGGGACAACCCCTTTAAACTTTTTTTGTAATAATAAAACTGAAAAGTGGGGCGTGCAAAATTATTCGGCCCCCTTGCATTAATACTTTGTTGCGCCACCTTTTGCTGCGATTACAACTGCAAGTCACTTGGGGTATGTCTCTATCAGTTTTGCACATCTAGAGACTGAAATTCTTGCCCATTCTTCCTTGCAAAACAGCTCGAGCTCTTTGAGGTTGGATGGAGAGCGTTTGTGAACAGCAGTTTTCAGCTCTTTCCACATATTCTCAATTGGATTCAGGTCTGGACTTTGACTTGGCCATTCTAAGACCTGGATACGTTTATTTTTGAACCATTCCATTGTAGATTTTGCTTTATGTTTGGGATCATTGTCTTGTTGGAAGATAAATCTCCGTCCTAGTCTCAGGTCTTTTGCAGACTCCCAACAGGTTTTCATCCGGAATGGTCCTGTATTTGGCTCCATCCATCTTCCCATCAATTTTAACCATCTTCCCTGTCCCTGCTGATGAAAAGCAGGCTCAAACCATGATGCTGCCACCACCATGTTTAACAGTGGGGATGGTGTGTTCAGGGTGATGAGCTGTGGTGCTTTTATGCCAAACATATCGTTTTGCATTGTTTCCAAAAAGTTGGATTTTGGTTTCATCTGACCAGAGCACATTCTTCCACATGTTTGGTGTGTCTCCCAGGTGGCTTGTGGCGAACTGTAAACGAGACTTTTTATGGATATCTTTGAGAAATGGCTTTCTTCTTGCCACTCTTCCATAAAGGCCAGATTTGTGAAGTGTTCGACCGATTGTTGTCCTATAGACAGACATCCCACCTCGTTGTAGATCTCTGTAGTTCATCCAGAGTGATCATGCGCCTCTTGGCTGCATCTCTGATCAGTCTTCTCCTTGTTTGAGATGAAAGTTTAGAGGGACGTCCGGGTCTTGATAGATTTGCAGTGGTCTGATACTCCTTCCATTTCAATATGATAACTTGCACAGTGCTCCTTGGGATGTTTAAAGCTTGGGAAATCTTTTGGTATCCAAATCCGGCTTTAAACTTCTCCACAACAGTATCACGGACCTGCCTGGTGTGTTCCTTGGTCTTCATGATGCTCTCTGTGCTTTAAACAGAACCCTGAGACTATCACAAATCAGGTGCATTTATATGGAGACTTGATTACACACAAGTGGATTCTATTTATCTTCATCAGTCATTTAGGACAACATTGGATCATTCAGAGATCCTCAATGAACTTCTGGAGTGAGTTTCCTGAACTGAAAGTAAATGGGCCGACTAATTTTGCACGCCCCACTTTTCAGTTTTATTATTACAAAAAAAGTTTAAATGATCCAAAAAATTTCATTCCACTTCACAATTGTGACCCACTTGTTGTTGATTCATCACCAAAAATGTAAAATGTTATATCTTTTTGTTTGAAGCCTGAAATTTGGCAAAAGGTTGAAAAGTTCCACTGTATATGCCCACATTGCCACTCAGATGCCCCTATTTTTCCCCAGATACCCCCTGTTCTTCCATCCATCTAGGACGGAGTCTGGGCTTGCCATGTACCTAAGCCTGATCAAACCCTGAGGGTCTGATCAGTCTTAGTGTCAGTGTAAAACTGACAATACAGTGCATTACAGTAGATGACTATTGCAATGCACTGTATAGCCATCAAGCCCACTGGATCTTCGAGATCCAAAAGGGTCTTGATAAAAAAAAGTGTAAAAAAATTTGATTTTATGCTGAAAAAGTAGTAAAACATACAAAACTATATCAATTTGGTATCTCCATAACCATGTCAACCCACAGAATAAAATTATATCATTTACCGCAAGAGGAACCCCATAAAAAAGTAAAAAACACTGACAGAATTGCAATTTTTGCCCACTTCACCTCCATAAAAACTGGTATAAAAAGTGATTAAAAAGACATATGTACCCCACAATGATGCCAATAATAACTTAAGCCCGTCCTGCAAAAAACAAGCCCTCACACAACTACATTGGTGAAAAAATAAAAATGCTATGGCCCCTAAAAACGATTTCAGCAAATTACATGTTAGAAAATGCTGATGTCGCTCCTTCCCTTCTGAATGCTACCGTGCCCCCAAACAGCGGTTTACGACCACATATATGATGTTGCCATATTCAGTAAAAAATGCATAACAAATTATGTGGTGCATTTTCCCCTGTTACCCCTTGTGAAAATGAAACATTAAGGCCTAAAGCAACATTATATTGGAAATAAAAGTTACTTTTTCATTTTCATAGCCATGTGTTTCTAAATTCTATGAAACTCTTGTTGAGTCAAAGCATTAAGTTCACCCCTAGATGTATTCCTTAACCACTTCCAGTCTGCCCATTGACTATAAACGTCCTGGTAGTGGATCTCTATGTCTGAATGGACGTTTTAAAACGTCCTTGAGCTTTGCCCCCTGTGTGCAGCACCTGTACATAGAAGCTCCATGACTCAGCTGCCTCCTGACAGCCAAGAACATGGAGCTTTAACCTGAGACCTTTTTTCCTGGCCTCCAGTCTTTTGATCACTCTGACAAGCTGTTAAAGCCATCAGAAATGCTTGTACTATCTCCCTCTCATTACTGCCGGTCACAGAGCAGTTTACAACCACATATGGGGTGTTTCTGCAAACTTCAGAATCAGGAAAATAAATATTCAGGTTTGATTTGCGGTTTACCCTTGCTATCTTATAGTAAAAATGAATTAAAAATTGAAAATCTGCAAAAAAAATATATTTATTTTTAAATTTCACCTTCCTTTTGTTTTAATTCTTGTGGGAAATCTAAAGGGTTAACAAACTTTGTAAAAATCAGTTTGGATTACATTGGGGACTGTAGTTTCTAAAATATGTTCATTTATAGGGAGTTTCTATTATTTAAGCCCCTCAAAGTCACTTTAGAACTGCAAAGGTCCTTTAAAATTAATTATTGGAAATTTTCATGAAAATCTTAAAAATTACATCTAAAATTCGAAGCCTTCTAACGTCCTCAAAAAATAAAATTACATTTCCAAAATTATGCCAAAATTGCACATATGGTGAATGCTCATTAATAACAATTTTATTAGATATCCCTATGCAACTTAAAAGCAGAGAAATTAATATTTAAAAAATTGTGACTTTTTTCAAAATTTTCAGTAAATATTGGATTTTTTATAAATAAAGGTAAAATATATTGACTCAAATTTACCATTAACATAAAGTACAATGTGTCACAAAAAAACAATCTGTGAATGGCCTGGATAAGTAAAAGTGTTCCAAAGTTATTACCACATGAAGTGACACATGTCAGATTTGCTAAATTAGGCCTGGTCAGGAAGGGGGTAAATGGCCCGGATGGGAAGTGGTTAAGGGGGTTAGTTTCCAAAATTGGGTCACTTTTTGGGGTTTTCTTTCTAGGTGTACCTCAAGGTGCTCCTTTGCTTCTGTGCCCTTCCATGTGCCCATACAACAGGTTATGACCACATATGGGGTGTTTCTGTAAACTGCAGAATCAGGGTAATAAATATTGAGGTTTGTTTTGCTGTTAACCCTTGCTGTGTTACAGGAAAAAATGATTAAAATTGAAAATCTGCACAAATTTTTTTTTAATTTCTCTTCAATTTTGCTTTAATTCTTGTTAAACACCTAAAGGCCTCTTTCACACGAGCGTCACGGATTAGGTCCGGATGCGTTCAGGGTATATTCAGGAAAACTCTCACCATTTTGCAAGCAAGTTCAGTCAGTTTTGTCTGCCATTGCGTTCAGTTGTTCAGTTTTTTCCACGTGGGTGCGATGCGTTTTGATGCGTTTTTCACGCGCATGATAAAAAACTGAAGGTTTACAAACAACATCTCTTAGCAACCATCAGTGAAAAACGCATTGCATCCGCACTTGCTTCAGGATGCAATGTGTTTTTCACTGAAGCCCCATTCACTTCTATGTGACCAGGGCTGCGTGAAAAACGCAGAATATAGAACATGCTGCGTTTTTCACGCAACGCAGAACAGATGCGTGAAAAAAAAACGCTCATGTACACAGACCCATTGAAATGAATGGGTCAGGATTCAGTGTGGGTGCTACGCGTTCACGTCACGCATTGCACCCGCGTGGAAAACTCGCTCGTGTGAAAGGGGCCAAAGGGTTAACAAAGTTTGTAAAATCAGTTTTGAATAACTTGAGGGGTGTAGTTTCTAAAATGGGGTAATTTATGGGTGGTTTCTACTATGTAAGCCCAATAAAGTGACTTCATATCTGAACTGGTCCTTAACCACTTCCAGACCAGGCCATTTACTCCCTTCCTGACCAGGCCTAATTTTGCAAATCTGACATGTGTCACTTTATGTCGTAATAACTTTGGAACGCTTTTACTTATCCAAGCCATTCAGAGATTGTTTTCTCATGACACATTGTACTTCATGTTAATGGTAAATTTGAGTCAATATGTTTTACCTTTATTCATAAAAAAATCCAAAAGTTAACGAAAATCTGAAAAAAAATCATTGTTTTCTAAATTTGAGTCTGCTTTTAAGACGGATAGTGATGCCTCATAAAATATTCATTAATTAACATTCCCCATATGTCTACTTTATGTTGGCATTATTTTAGTTATGTAATTTTATTTTTTTAGGAAGTTAGAAGGTTTAGAATTTTAGAAGCAATTTTTAAAATTTCCAAAGTCAACTTTTTTAAGGACCAGTTCAGTTCTGAAGTCACTTTGTGGGGCTTACATAATAGAACCAACCCATAAATGACCCCATTTTAGAAATGAAACCCCTCAAGCTATTCAAAACTGGTTTTAGAAATGTTGTTAACCCTTTAGGTATTCCACAGGAATTAAAGCAGAACAGAGGTGAAATTTCAAAATGTCACCTTTTTTTTGCGGATTTTCCATTTTAATCATTTTTTCCTGGAACACATCAAGGGTTAACAACAAAAAAAATCTCAATATTTATTACCTTGATTCTGCAGTTTGCAGAAACACCCCATATGTGGTCGTATACCGCTGTGTGGGCACAAAACAGGGCACAGAAGGCAAGGAGTGCCATATGTTTTTTGAGGGGCAGATTTTGCTGGAATGGTCTTTGGAGACCATGTTGTGTTTGAAGAGACCCTGAGGTACTCCCACAGTGAAAACCCCAAAAAAGTGACCACATTTTGTAAACTACACCACCCAAGGAATTCTTAAGGGGTGTAGCGAGCACTTCACTTAAAGGTGTTTCATAGAATTTTTAATGCTTGGGTGTGAAAATGGTGCTACCCACTTTCTCCTGAATACAGTAACGCCCCAATTGTGGCCAGAAATTGTCATTTGGGGATACGCCAGGGCTCAGAAACGAAGAAGCGGCACCTGGATTTTCTAACATGGAATTTTCTGTCATGGATTTAAGAGTGATATCTTTTTTATTTTTTGTTGAATGGGCTGCGTGAGGGCTTATTTCATGTGATATTTTTGTAGAGCCAATTGATACATTTTGCACAATAAGAGCATTTTTTGAAGAAAAAAAATCATGTTTTTGTGTTGCAATTTTCTTAGAGATTTTTTTTTATTTTTATGGTCTTGTGTGGGGCTCATTTTATGCAGGATGAGGTGAGGTTTTTATTGCTATCATTCTGGGGTACATACGACTTTTTGATTGATTAACATTATGTTTTTTGGGAGGTAAGCTCACTAAAAAATATGTTTTGGCGCAATGTTTTTTTTTTTTCCGGCGTTCACCTGATGGGGTAGATCATATGGTACCTATCAAGGGAACTTTAGTTTGCTTTCTTAAATGTGTATTTAATACGAATACATGTCATAACATAATGAAATGTAATCAATACAAATAAAATACATATAGTAAAAACAATAAATCTAATTTAAAGGACAAATCTGTCAGCGGATTTGTATCTATGAAATTGGCTGACCTGCTGCATGTGCACTTGGTAGCTGAAAGCATATGTGTTGTGCCCGCACTGCTGAGAAAAATGATGGCTTAATATATGCAAATGAGCTTCTAGGAGCAATGGGGGCATTGCTGTTACACCTAGAGGCTCAGTTCTCTCTGCAACTGCTGCGCCCTCTGCACTCCCTCATATCTTCCCAGAGTGTAGGCCTTAGACAGGACTTTACATAAAGCCAAACCCCTTCCCACTTTTTATGATCCTATCCAAACAGGCTGTAACCCTGTAAGTTAATCACCCAGCCATAGCTATTATCAAGCCATGGCTTAATTTTCCCTAATATGTCATAGTCCTCCTCACACATCACTAATTCCAGTTCACCAGTTTTATTAGTCAGCCTTCTGGCATTAGTGTACAATTAAAGATGTTTATTCTCTGACCTGTTAGAAAGGTACATGATGTAAACTATAGTGAAGTTAATATACTTACCAGTGACTGTATTTATAAGCTATAACCTCCCTTCTGGTCCTTAGCTGCGTCATGTGACCAATATTTTGCCTCTCCAACTGACAGGACAGGAAGTCAGTTACTTCTCTATTCATTCCTATGAGACTGACATTAAAGGAGTTGTCCGAGTTATGAGAAAAAATATAACACTGTAAATCTGCTGGCCAGCAATATATAACTAAGCTAAGCAAGTTTTAGGCTATATATATATATATATATATATATATATATATTTTTTTTTTTTTTTCCTCATTTCCCTGGTTCTCTTCTGGACCCTTGTTTACCTAGAATAACAACAATCTCTGAGGTTTTCCTCATGAATATTTGTGCCCCTCCCCCTGCTCTGCAAAGGGCGTGAATACAAGTGCTGGCCCAAGTGACATGTCTGCCTGCTGAGATACTCAGCAGCATGTTGTATGTGTAGGACTACAAGTCCCAGCTGTACAATGACACTGCTGATACACACAGGATATTCCCCCTACCTGTTGTTGTGCAATGCTCTGCAGAGCTCCTCTAGTCTGTCAGCTCCTGTGCCCAGCATTTGTCTCCTCACTGCCTGCAGCTACTCAGTAAAGCCTTCAGCCCTGAGTCTGTGCTTCTGAAGGGGTTAAAGTTTTTTTTTTTTTAAAGAATCCAGTGAGAGAGCAGACGGCAGCTCGGCCAGTGCCAGGGGTGTAGCCAGCACAGTGACGTCTCGTGTACAGACACAGATCTGCTGTCTCAGGCTTGTGCACGAAACATCATCAGAGCAGGGAGAGAAGCTGACATCACAGGTCATGTGATCCTCAGTGAAATCTGAGAAAGCAGCAATTGGAGATAAAGTAAGTGCATGGTAAAGCTGTTACATTTGATTAGTTAGAAACATACAAAGAACAAAAAATATCTCAGACAACCCCTTTAAGGCTCCCATAGGAATACATAGAGGAATTGTCTTCCTGTCAACACATAAGATGCTGTGTTCTTTGGAGAGTCAGAGTGTTGGTCACATGACACAGCTGAGGATCAGAAGGGAGGTTACAACTCAAAAATAGTCACTGGTTAGAAAATTACCTTCACTTCAGTTTACATCATGTACTCTTTTAACAGGTCAGAGAATAAAAATATTTGTGAGAATGCATCTTTAAGAGGTTTATAGATATTTTTACCCTACATCTTTACTTATTAACTGTTCTAGTCCTACCACCATTCAATCCCAGTTTCATTACCTCACCCCAGGTCGCTATCTGCACTAATGTAATATAATACCCTCCCTCCCAGTCCCTAGTTTAAACACCCCTCCAACCTTCTAGCCATCTAATCCCCTAAAACAGCGGCACCTTCACCATTGATGTGCAGCCCATACCTACAGTAGAGCCTATACCCGACTGAGAACTAGGCACAGTTCTCCAGGAACTAAATCCCTCCTTCCTGCGTGGGTTATTGAGCCACTGGTTTACCTACCTTATCTCCAGTTGTCTTTCTGGTGAGGCTCATGGTAGCATTTCAGGGAATATTACATTTGAGGTCCTTGCCCTGAGTTTGTGATCTAAGACCCTGAAATCATTTTTAAGGACCCTCCAACTACCTCTAACTTTGCAGTTGATGCCAGTGTGGATCATGACCTCATGGTCTTCGCCAGCCTCTCTCAGTAATCAATCAATCAATCCTATCCACAATATAGCAAATTCCAGCACCACAAAGACAACACACCATTCGACAATCCCCATGTTTGTGACAGATCGCCTTATCTGAACCCCTAATAATTGAGTTTCCCACTACCAGCTCCTGTCCAGCCTATCCTGTATTCCTAATCCCCACCTTGCTGGAGTTGACATTTCCCTGACTGGCAGAAATGTCCGGTCTGTGGCCCTGCAAAAAAAAATAGAACATGTCCTATTCTTTTCCGGAGCCACGGACAAGAATAGGCATTTCTATAGCAGAGCTTTTCTATAGAGGAGTGGGCAGCTGTTCACTTCAGTGGGTAAGGCCATTAGTTCAAATCCTGATGAAGACCTGTAAAATAATACCTTTAGTAAAAGTCTGTGCTGTAAGAGGGCCTTTTCTCCAACCTATATCCAACATGGCTTTGTTAGTATTCACTGCACTGAAGTGAATACTGAGGCTGCCAACTCTGCTCAGATCTGTGAGGTTCCAGCTGGGAGGTGAAGGAGATGCAGAGACCTGATGCTACAGACACTCCCTGCTGAAGGAGTCAAAATCCACTCAGATCTTCAACATCTGACTTATATAATGCTGTAAGGTTGACTGCTGCTTTTTTTTTGTTTAACTGGAAAAATCCCTTTAAAGAAGAACTTTTTTATTCTCTGACCTGTTAGAAAGGTGCATGATGTAATATGTAGTGAATACAATCTCATCAGTGACTGTATCTGTGAGCTATCCCCTCTCTTCTAATTGTAGCTGTGTCATGTGACCAACTCTCTGATGTCCAACTGACACAGGACAGGAAGAGTGAGGCTCCCATAGGAATGCATAGAGAAATAGACTTCCTGTCCACACATAAGATGCTGTGTCAGTTGGTGAGTCTGATTGCTGGTCACATGACACAGATGAGAAGCATCAGGGAGATATAAGTTTCTGGCAGGTCAGAGAATAAAATTTTTTGTGGGAGCTCTTCTTTAATCTCAAGTCACACACTTAGGCCCCATTCACACGTCCGCAAAGAGTGTCCGCATCCGTTCCGCAATTTTGCGGAACGGGTGCGGACCCATTCACTTTCAATGGGGCCGCAAAAGATGCAGACGGCACACAGTGTGCCGTCCGCATCCGCACTTCTGTTCCGCAGCTCCCGAAAAAAAAATAGAACTTGTCCTATTCTTGTCCGAATACACGGACAAGAAAAGACATTTCTATTATGTGCGGTCCGCAAATTGCGGAACGCACATGGCCGGTGTCCGTGTTTTGCGGATCCGCAATTTGCAAAAAACACGGACACACGGATGTGTGAATGGAGCCTTAAAGGGGTTGTGTCAATTCAGCAAGTGGCATGTATTATGTAGAGAAAGTTAATACAAGACACTTACTAATGTATTGTCAATATCAATATTGCTTCCTTTGCGGGCTTGATTAATTTTTCCATCACATTATACACTCCTCATTTCCATGGCTATGACCACCCTGCAATCCATCAGCCATGGCTGTGCTTGCACAATGTAGGAAGAAGTACTGGACTGTGAAAGCTCACGTAGGCTGATTTTTTTCTATAGTGTGCAGGGTGGATTGCAGGGTGGTCGTAGCCATGGAAACAAGCAGTGTTTTGTGATGGAAAACATTAATTACTTACCGGTAATTTCTTTTCCTTGAGCCTATGACAGCACCCCTGGAGAGACTCCTCCCACTCCTCAGGACAGGAAACAGCCATAAAGTTTTGCATAAAAGGTAGCTCCTCCTCACATACTCCAGTGTTCCACAAGTACTCTAAGGAGCTAAAAAAAATATTAACAAATCCAAACACAAAAATTTACTTTACCCATAATAACTTCTTATGAGCAAAGAAAAAAGGGGACTAGAAAGCTCAACTAGTCCAATATCAAACTATGCACCATATAATTGACAAGGGCGGGATACTGTGGGTGCTGTCATAGGCTCAAGGAAAAGAAATTACCGGTAAGTAATTAATGTTTTCCCCCTCGCCATATGACAGCACCCCTGGAGAATAGACTAGAAACAAAAGTATTAGGGGGGGACTACAGCCTGCAAGGCTTTCCTGCCAAAGGAAAGATCTTCCCCGAAGACAGTTGCAATCTATAATGTTTAAAAAAGGTATGTGGACTACTCCAAGTGGCTGCCCTACAAATCTGATCTATAGATGCAGAAGCCCGCTCTGCCCAGGAGGTGGAAATAGCTCTGGTGGAATGAGCTCCAAAGGGTGAAGGAGTATCTCTGCCTGAAGACGAATACGCTAAAAGAATAGCCTGCTTGATCCATCCCGCAACAGTTTTTGAAGAAGCAGCAAGACCCCTATTTTTCCCCTGAAATAGAAGGAATAATTGCTGACTTTTTCTGAATCCCTCCGTAACCTGGAGATATTGTAGAAGACATCTTCTGACGTCTAAACAATGAAACGTCAGTTCTCCCTCGTTCCTGGCATTGTGACAAAAGGACGGGAGCACAACCTCCTGGGATCTCTGGAAGTCTGAAACAACTTTGGGCAAAAAGGCAGGGTCAGGGGACAAAACAACTCTATCTTCCCTAATGGTCATGTAAGGACTGTTAATGGTGAAGGCTGTGATTTCACCAACCCTTCTCGCAGAGGTGATAGCCACGAGAAAGGCCAGCTTCCAGGAGAGGATCTTAATGTGCAACTCTGGTAAAGGCTCAAAGGGAGGGGATATTAAGGCAGAAAGGACTAAGTTAAGATCCCAAGG
This sequence comes from Rhinella marina, assembly GCA_900303285.1. Taxonomy (NCBI): domain Eukaryota; kingdom Metazoa; phylum Chordata; class Amphibia; order Anura; family Bufonidae; genus Rhinella; species Rhinella marina. The sequence continues at coordinate 40,925 of ONZH01008761.1, forward strand.
AGGAGTTTTGCTGGAAATAGAGGGATATAATCTACCTGCAGCTTTGACAAACCTACTAATCCATGGGTGTTCTGCTAGTCTGTAGTCAAACATAGCACTGAGGGCAGAAATCTGTACCTTAATGGTACTGGGTCTAAGACCCTTCCTCAATCCCTCCTGCAAAAAATCTAATACCACGGAAATATTTGGTGGGGACAGGGCATCAACCGGGGAGCCTACAAATCTACAAAAGGCCTTCCAAGTTCTAAGGTAAATCTGACAAGTTACGGGTTTTCGACTAGCTAATAATGTCTCCACCACCTCAGCAGACAGACCCCTCTGAATCAAGAGCTGCCTCTCAATCTCCATGCCGTTAGATGTAAT